>JACJUY010002884.1:85509-96419 GCA_014220935.1 Platorchestia sp. MABIK | reverse complement strand
GAGACATAAATGTGAGGAAACGTTGTGATGTGTGTTTGTGAGACATAAATGTGAGGAAACGTTGTGATGTATGCTTATGATGCATTTACATCAGGAAACGTGATGTGCACTTATGAAGCTTATATATCAGGAAACCTTGTGATGTGCGTTTATATCGCGTTTCCAGAAAGGTTACCGAGTACGTTTGCAGGGTATTAAAGTGAAGTTGTAATGTTGTTTATTCGGTATTTAATTCTTTGTCTACCAACAATAACTCCAGTGTCAACATGGCTGGTGATTCAGTTTAGATTAACTAACAGAAATTTTAAGTAATTTACTAGAGGGGGAGTGTTTTAAAATTAATAATAAAATTAGGTCAATGAATATAATTTATGAAACTATTTCTTAACCAGTCCAGAAACCTCGCAGGTACAATTTCCTATCGATTTTTACTAAGCTTACGCCACTAGGTATGTGCAGCTCATTTAATAAATATTTTTAAGAGAAGTAAGTTTTTTCAGACCTTCATTCGTTTGCTGATAAGTTGGAGAAAAAACTTACTTGACGATTTTTTTTAATATAAGAACTTTGTTTCATGTATCGACAATTTTTCTCGCTTATCATGCATTTTTGAAGATGCAGGATTTTTTAAATTAAATAAAGTAGGCGCTTGCATAAGCGGAAAAGGTCTACGCTAGGGAAATTTCTCCGATGTTTCAGGGTATTGACAATATTTATCTCTGAAATCGTCCCCCTAAACAGTTTGTGTTTTGCTACACAAAGGGTTAAAGACCACCGTGCTTGCTGATGAGCTTTGTTAAGAAGAGTTGTCATGAACGCATTTTGAAAAAAGAAAAACATTGCGTGATGATTTTTTTTTGCAAATTCCACCCAAGGGAAATATTCTGGTTTTTCAGGCCTTACTGACCGTCAAGTAAATTTTCATACGGGTACTGAACGTCTTGAATCTGCGGCTTACATGAATACATCCTAAAGTGAGTGCGAATACATCCTAAAGTGAGTGTGAATACATCCTAAAGTGAAAATTCGTGAGCTCTTTAATCGTGAGTCTCAGAGAGAAAAAACGAACATTCGATTTCATGAAGAATAAATCATTTGATATACCCACACAACATTTCCATATTTTATTTCTTTGACGTACTTTCTTACAGTATTTAATTAAGTACTCTACAACAAGATAGAGTAATCAAAAATCTACGCAAGATGATTTCCATGCATTAAAATACGTTAATTCAAAAAACGTTTCATTGAGCGTGTATTGTTAATAAAAGTGATCTTTCCCGCGGTGCTTGCTCCACGAACACTACGAATATAAATTCGTCGGAAGTATCTCTTTAGGATTCGACGTCTTTGATGTAGTGTCGGCAGTACCAAGACTACCAAGATCGTAACGTCTGACGTCTCTCTTTAACGCAGGGACGTTTACGACACAAGTGTCGGCAGTAAGTCTTGGGTCATCCAGCACTCGCGACTGCTCCTGGCTGAGCGCTCCTCGGCCATTCCTCAAAGACATGACACGAAGGCATTAAAAGTGTCAGCTTGAAGGCCCACCGAGTTGCTGCGAATGCGAGCTCCGTTTCTACCCCAGAAATTCATGGCAGTCCAAATGCAGCAGCTCCTTTGGTGGCATACAAAAATATTCTAATGCATGCAAACGGCTCAACGAGGCGCCACTGGTGGAAGACAGCGAGCGAAATATCAAGCTAACGTCTATTGTGTTCTCACTCAGGTGTGTATTTGAATACTTGCGTTCGTTTTAACAGACACTTAACATTGTTGGTTCATGAGGTAAAATGAAAGCTCCTGGGAAAAGAAAACGACTGCGCTACGTTTTCTCCCTTTTTTCTTCTGTATAAGTCCATGTGTAATGGTCGGGCAAGTCTCGGTATTGGAGAAGGTGGCGCATGAAAATATTTCTAGTCAAATTCAAAATGCTCTCAATTGTTCATGTTTCACTACTCTGAAATTCCATCCTCGGTTTACTGAGCAAAACCATGAAATTCCATGTTATGGACAATGCTCTGTTGGAGATGAAAACTATTCGAGAGTTCTTGGGTGAAAACGAATTTTTCTGTCATAGATGAAAGGATAAACTACGTGATCATTAAAGCAAGAAATTCATTAGAAGATGGGTGTAGGAAATATTCATTGCAAATTAAAAATAACTTTTTTAATAAATTTAAACTACTTCATCAGCCTAAACAACATGATATAATTGAGAAAAAATTCCTTGAGCAGCATTTAAAATTAGTTTATTTGTTTTTCAATTGAGAAACGATTCTCATGTATGGCAATCTATGAAACCTCATTCACGCAGGATTCTAAGGTTATAAAACTTACCGAGAAATTGCTCTTCTTTTTATGAGGTAAGATTACGGAATGTCAGGGAAAGCATATTCGAAAACTCCTACCAAAATGATCAGCAACATTAGTTCTGAGATCTCTCACCATTGAACGTCCTTATCATATCGAAAAATACGATTGCAATTAGATTTGTCCTTAATAATAAACTAAAAACGTGCGAAATTTTATTTATTCGAAAGTCCTGTTTGTTTTGCATCAAATAAATGCTTACGATAGTTAGCGCGAAAGAAACTTCTTTATAACCCATTAAAAAACTACTTAGTTATATTGCCAACACAAACCCGGAAAGACAAACAACAAATCTTTCCTTGGATCAGAAGTCTCAGAAGGTAGGAACAAAGTTCATTCTGTGTCTGTTGCTACTCAAAAATTTTACGAGTGTACGCGGAGAGCTATAACTACTGAAAGAATTTTCAGTGGTTTCAAGCGATAAAACAATTCTGAGGATTCCCGGCTTTGTTATTTATTTATTAAACATCACCAAAAAACTCCCTCAGTCTCCGCAACTACCCAAAAGAACTGAATGTTGTATTCAAATGAAATGTTACAGCCAGGGTAAGTCTACAAATATTTCTGGAGAAAATTGATATTTCTAAAGCGCTTAAAAGTAATTGGAGATTTAAAAAATAACATCAGTCCACAAATTGGCCACATTGTGCCAGTTCGATCATGCTTTCAAAAGATAGAAATGCATGCATTTTAATGAAGATATTACTAAAGAAGTTGTGTCTCATGGGGAAATGAAACTCATTTGAGGAGCTTTAATGTGCGGTGGATGAAGAAGTAAGTATTCTTGAGTATTCATACGCTGCAACAGAAGCCATCACAAAGTTAGAGAGAACGCCGAGACGAAGAAGGAGCGCTTCATTTTTAAGAGGCGAGATTATGCAAACTTGGAGCAAGAACTTACGCGGAGCGACTGAGCACCACAATCTCCGGAGAGGTTTTGTTGTGGTGGGAGGCATTTATTTGGTGTCCGAGAACACAAGGACGATCTTTCAGTGCCAGCAACTTTACAAAAACAAAAGAAGGAGCTCATCTTCTGGTCTCGAGCAAAGTTAGCTTTGTTCTTATTCCTGTGAGTCTGCCAATTGCTTTTTGCCGGAGAGTTCATTTGTTTCCATCTAGCAGAGACAGAGAGTCTTCAGAGATGCCTGACCCAAAATCTAAAGTGCTCGTATCAGTTACAATGGAGCAAACGTCGCAGCAAACTTACATTTGTTACCCAAGCTTCCCTTAACATGCCGCAGAGACCCTGAAGTTTGAAAGCTATTGTTTTTAGTCTTTATATTGTTGCTAAATCTTTGTTTCTAGCTTCTTTATTGCTATAATACTGGATTGATAACTGTACTCGTTACATCTGTATTGCTTTTGTAATACGTTACCCAAACTAGTAAAGAAGAGAAAAAAGTACTAGTTGAAGAAATGATTCCGTTCAATTGACATCCCGCGGTTTTTTGCGTCTCTTAAACTGCTTTGCCATGGCTGTACGTTGGTTACATTTATTTTTAATTTTAAGTCGTTCTATCTACTAGCAGTCATCCCATTCTGGTGCTTGATGACAAGCAGCAGACAAGCGCTGAGCTGCCTCAGGGCTTACTGCACACTCTTTGGCCCACTCCTGCCGCAGGCGGTGAGTCTTAACGCACTAATTTCCTCTAAATTTGAGCAAATGAGAAAAGAAAGTCGGGGGTTTGCGTTTTGGATTGAAATTATTTGACCTGTAATGTAACAGAACATCTGAACTATTGGGAAACTATTACATGTATCAATTTCTATTCGAATGAAAGTGATTGGGGCGACGAGTAACACTTTTATTCAAAACATGATCAGAAACCAGGAGTTTAGAGTGTTGATTTTTTTTTCTAAAACGAAATTAATACTAGTGCGTTAACGTTTTGTGCTCTCGATAACTCGAAAGCCAGAATCAAAACGGTCATTATACGGATCGCTTCAGCGAAAAAGTTTAGGAATTACCTATTTACTTCAGACACGTCTCGGTGCATCAAGCGAAGACTCGTTAAAATTGAAGGAATCTCGTGCACGTGGGTTGTACAGATTCGTGGAAATTGAGTTCCTGTATAAGGCGGATTATACTGAATGATATCGCATGAAGCAACTGGAACATTGAAGTTGGATCGATGATTGAAGTAGTCTATAATCACAACCTGTCAACTACCATCATAGCTAGAACCATTGTAATCTTTTTTCACTTCACTTTAATTTTCTTTTCATTTCTCAGCCTCTAATTTAGCCCACATCCCTCTCTTCCTCTCCTTCATCGATCGGCGCCTATCACCATTTTATGCGAAGGTGATGGAATTTTCCTCCAGCTCTGTTCAATCAATCAGGGTGGATACAAAAGGACGGCTTGGGCCTCCAATTTTGCATCAGCCTTCAACTTGAGCGAGTGCATGTAGAGTTCAGGGCAGTGGCAAGCGGAGGCGAGAGCTGCAACTTCAAAGCCTTCGTCCCAAAGACGCTTCTGTGTTTTTTCTAACGCATGGAAGATTTCACCGAGACTTTGCATGTGGGATTTTGCGGCCAGGACAATAACTGGTTTGCGTTCCGGAAAAAGTTGAACCGTAATAATGCTGGACTTGACTACACACCCAAGTAATTTCGTCGTAGGATTTAACGAATTATTTTTAGAGAGTCATAAGTTCAAAAGTGGGTAAACTGCAATAATGTTGTATTGGTTCACCCATGAAACTGACAGTATAAAATTCTTGTAACCAAATCATCATGAATAATAATCTCGTAGTTAACTCTTGAATGGAAAAAGAATATTTCTGTAGATAGTTTACATCTTCAGGACACCAAAATTAAAATTTTATTGGGAAGCGGGGGATATTTGAGCAGTGATAGCTGAAATAAAATTGTCGTTGACTAATTTAGAACTCAGTAATTTTCATCGTTCAACAAAGGGTTTCGTACTCTCTTGTTTATAACAGTATTAAATGTTAAACAAAGTATTAAAGTTGCTTAATAAGTGCTACATACATGAGTCTTAAAACAAATACTAATCTCTAAAAATTGTCTTATTCATCATTATTTTGATCAATTTTGTTTGTACTTAATTAAAGCAGTATTCACTGGTGCTAGCGTTACTACATTTAATTTAGCTTATTTCGAAGTAATCTAGTCGTTAAGACTCTCTGGCCTCATTGAAAGCTCGGATTAAAAATTCAAACTTATTCGTTTAATTAATTTATTGTGTAGTCAGTGTAATTCGTCGTTATATTTTTGAACATTTCCACAATTCATGGGCTTCATTACATAAATTATGATTCAACCTCTTTTTTCCCTGAATTTATTGCCTATATCCAACACCGCCACTGAAATTTTCCACAAATTGAATCATGGAATTTTCAATATAACATATTTTACTTCCGGCTGAAAACATTGTCTGCAAGAAACGAACTCTATTTATTCAGCAGATTTTCATGTGAAATCAACATCATGAAAATGAAATACTGTAGTTTCTAAGTTAGCGTGCATGCATAATTAAGCTTCATAAAACAAATGCAGGGCTCTAGTAGCGCTGTTCCTTGGGTTCAATTTGTGGTAGAATATTTTGATGCCTGCTCCATGGTACTGATGAAAATCTCATGCCGAGCTCGTTCGTAGAGTTACTTACACTGCGCCTTCACCTTCGGAACGGCAGCAACTCATGAAGAAATTATTTGCAAACTCTATTATTCATTTTAAATAATGGTTTGGGTTATTCATTAATTGTAAAGCTACCATTAAAAGTGACATCTGACCTAGAAAAGATTTGATAAGAATATTGAATTGTACTTCTTCTCAGCTTGAAATTCGCATATTTGTCTTTAAAGGTTGACTATTCAAGTTAGAAACTTTAGTTTACCTACTTATCCACATTAGTTCAGAGCAGAATTTGAACATCTGATAGGAGGCCATGGAAGCCATGTTGCTTATTTGGCCCGCAGTGCTAATATTATTGACAAAACAAATTGGTATGGTTACAAGAGATGTTTGTTTTGTTACCTAATAAAACCTTCGGTATGTTTGTTTATTTTTTATATTTGTTTGGTGTCTGCTTCCACCGTTTCTCTATCAAACTCATAAGGATGCTTAATGACCGTATCTGTGATACGAGTTTCACCAGTGTACAGATGTAGAAGAATATTTTTATCGTGAGTACAATAAGGACGTAGTTCTTTATTTGTCATCGACATTTGGAAAATTTATTCCAGGAAAATATTAAATTCTGACATTTTTGACGGGCCGTGTTCACTTGTATGGCAATAGTAAGCATTTTCTCATGTCTCACTTTGAACAAAGCACATTTCTGTGGGGAATAAACATTTAAGCCTTTGAAGTATTTTGAAGGTCTGAAATTTGATTGCAAGGTTTTGTATATGTATTTAGTTTCGAACCATGTTTCCATTAATTATTTATCTTCTTAGTTTGATAACTCTCAAGTGAAAGGCAAACATTTGATGTTTGAACTTCAGAAATTGTAATAAGTCCCCATTGTTGATATCAAGCTGAAATAAAACATCAGCAAAAGCGTCAGTTTTCTAAAAGAATAACGAATGGAACCATGTTCTGTGAAGCATGTACATGAAAACCTACAGAATACGCAATTTCACAAGATATAAGTTCGCTTTATTAGAACCGTTGAAAACAATTTAGTTCACTAATGTTAAGTTTCGTGCTTGAAAATTACAGCTAAAAATAGTTCAGTGTTCATTAAGAACATAATTATGTAGCAGTGACAATGAGCCTGCGCTGTGCCATTGTTTTGCTGCTACTCATTAGGGTTGCAAAAACGGGACACTTTACCTTCACAAATACGAGGTGTTTACCCTTGATTTAAAAACGAAGATAAATGTTCGCTGCCGAAAGCTTCCTGTTAATTAGGGAGAGCAGGAGAAAAAATTTTGAAATATTATCCTGTACGTGGAATACAGCTATCATACATGTGTTTTTTAAAGGAGAAAATAAGTATTTTAACTATTGCCTCGGTGGCAATTAGCGCTCTCAGGGGAAAGGTGTGAGATCGTGAGCTGGAGGTTAAGAAGGCATTCCTTTTCTTGAAGTGGAATAGACTTTTGTTGTTTTCTAATCACTGCTGTACTTTTTTCAGTAATTAAACGACAGGGCTTGTCTGTTATGAGTACGCTAGTGCTTATAGGGACTGCAATGTGTTCGTTGTATACATCATGCGCATTTGTGTAACAAGGATGAAACTGTACCCAGTGCCATAAAAGTGTACCAACATGCACCGGTATCAAGGTCCTAGTCAAAGGATGGTTATAGGCTGTTACTGCTACCATTATCCATTGGTGGTACCAAAATATGCTCGAGCTCTGGTATCATCGAGCGGCAGCAGAATGTGCCAGTAACTCACTACAACGGAGTTGGACCAGCCAGTCCATGCGCCGCGGTATAAGCAACTGAATTGCGTCGTCGGTTGCTGTACTTCAGTGCCTTAGAGCTGTACCAACCTAGTACGGGCCTAGTACGGGCATTCAGTAGATACATGTTAATCACTGCCAAAAAATATGCCATCCCGTTTTCTGGTAGTGCGGTTGAACAACTTGAGGTGAATCGACGAAGTTCACTCTAGATGTGTAGTTCTGAATAAATTTTATGTACAAAATTGTGAGGGTAAAATCATTATACTGTCTGTTTTGAAACTTTTCTTCAAGGTCATAGGCTTCTTAAAAATTTTGGACTAAATTATTGGAACAATTGAAAACGTAAGTGATCTCCATGAACGGGCTTAGTTCCATGGTATCCTAGACTCGAGATGAAAGACAGTTTCCATCATTTCTTCCTCATCCAACCTTTCATGAGTATTGATTTTGTCGTAACTGCCACTTAAGTTTTCTTCTATTTCCTGTCGTGAATTCTGATTTAGCAATACAGAGCTGTAATGTGACATAATATATTACATCAAAAATCAAGTCAAATGATTCTATTTTAATGTAGCCATTAAGTACTGAATAAATATTAGCGGTATGAAGAGAGAGTCTACTGAGGTCAGTAGGCTGTCCTTAGGCAGACCACTCGTACATGAGTAGGTTTTTTTTGAGTAGGTTAAGTCTCCTTGAAGCGATTTATTATCTTCTGAAGAACATCTGTAAACAAATCAACGTAAGTTTGCAATCGTTTGTCTGAGTTGCGATTTTTGAGGAATGTGGGAATTTATTTTCAAAACTTTTTTCTTTCAAAACTTGGCGTGCTTGTGTGAAGTTTGTGTCTCTTCCGGATTTAGGGCCAAAAAGGCGTTATCATGGATGTTCTTCAAAATATTTTGAAACAAAGTAAATATTTTTCATAATATGACCATTTAATATTGACGAAAGTTTCCTTACAAGTTTTAAACAATAATCGGTAATGATTTATTGAAATAAATCGATTAAAAAATACCGTCAACATTTTTCATTGTTCTACACTTGCAAGTTCATTGGAAATTGTGTCTTGACGTTTTTATAAACGTTGTGAGTATTGTACGTAACTAATTCTTCTAATGTTGGAAATAGTTATTCACAGAAAAAATTAGTTCTGTACTGTGACAGATTCAATCTCTTCATAGCTATATTTTTTGGTTCAAATACTAAACTTAACTTTCGAATTGGTATCTGAATCTTTTCCTAAACGAATACAAACGAAACTAAAAGTGTGCAAAATCGAATTCTGGATCAACATTCCAAATGTCGGTGAGCAATTTAATAATTCAAGTACTTTAAAGTTTGTGGAAAAAGTAAAAGTAAAGAGATGCTCGTCAAAATGTACATCAGAGACAGACAAACATAAAGTTAAGATACCACATTATTCTCCCTCATCACTGAAGAAATAAGTATTTCCCAATGCAGGACTACGTCACCCTCACATATTTGAGCAATCCAAGGCATGGTCCTAAGGAACATATAATTAACTTAATATTCGAGTGTGCTGCTTTTAGTGCGAAGGATGACACAACTTAGTCTTACCACATAATCGCCAGTCGGTGAGAAAAACACAGCTAACCCTCAGCTCCTTCGCTCAAAAACGTATATTTTCCAAAAAATGGATCAATTCCTTGAAATCAAAGTTTACAGTAAATACACTTTTGCATTATAGTAAGTTGCTTTTAACGTAGAAACTATTGTCGATTTGCATCGGATAAAAGAAAACTTACGTCTCTTTCTCCTGGATGACTTGCAAGCGTTTCTCATAAAAAATCAAAATTTTGGATTAAAAATAATAGCCCTGTCACCCAAAATTTTTCATGATACATTTCTCAGTGCGACGGTCTTTTTCAATGAGTCTTCCCACTACCTCTAACTTTTTGATAAAACCATCATTTTCTCCACAAACCTTTTCCTTTTCTACTTCTACGAAAACCTCTCAGAGTTGACGTCGAGGTCTTCTCATTTTGGTCTTGTGGCGACTAGTTCTCACGCGAGCAAGGCATCGATGTCGGCGGTAACCGTGTTGACGTCGGTGGTTGCGTGGTAGCGGTAGTACGGTTTGCCATCTTTGCCCACCAGGAATTTCTCGAATGGCTCGCGCACGTCCGCTACGTTCAGGGGTGAGTACTCGACGTCGGTCCTGAATGCGTCGGATGTGAACGAACACGCGCTCTGTCACAAACATTAAACTTATAATTATGGAGGAAGCAATAGATTAACTTAAAAAAATGGCTGCTTGCAAGCCTTTATACTTACTCTTTGGAATTTTGGGCACGCGTAGTTGAATGGAGTAGTTTTTGCTTCTGTGCATGAAAATGAAATACTATGAATGAACGCAGGCATATATCGAAATATTTTGTTAGAGAAATATGGGAAGCAAGTTCATCGGAAACTACAATGCATGATATTTTTAGAAATTAGACGGTTAGCAACGATAAAATGACTAAAAAAGGGTTTAGATTTATTGAATACTTAGCTTTGAAGTGTACGTATTCTGCAGTTAGCATCCTCACTCTTATTCAAACAACGCCCAAGCTCTCAGGAAACGTTTTCGGATCAGCCGAAATAACCGACATTTATTTTGAAAAATTCGTCTTATTAATGGACGGAAAGTCATGCTATCAGCAACCCTAAGTTGATGTACTGAGCGTGTGAACAAGTGAATAGGGCATAAGTTGGAATAAAAAAAGCAAGATAAATTTCAAAACTACTCCTTATAGGGACATAAGAAAAGCTTCACATTACCCACAGGTGGTCAGCGAATAAGGCTGATGAGAGGCTTGCACAAGAGAAGCTTGCTTGCCAGCACTCAGCTGTAGCGACGCATCTCTTTGGTTTAGAATCTCCTCATAAAACAATCTATTCAAGGAACAAATTTATTGTAGCGACCTCGAGTACTAACATTGAGGAAGGAGAACAACTCGTGTCCGTTTTCCCCGTTGATGTCAGTCTTCTTGAAGACGGGGAAGAGGGGCGTGAAGGAGTTGCCAGGCCTTACGTAGTACAGCATGTCCATGATCTCGTCGTCGGTCTCGGGTGTCTCCTGGGCACGATTTATTACATTTCAACTTTTTTCAGTAGTGTGAAATAATCATTCTTGTAATGTGACTCTTTTTT
>JACJUY010002884.1:58351-84031 GCA_014220935.1 Platorchestia sp. MABIK | reverse complement strand
CGAATTATTTTGGCTTTAAATTCTCTCGGTCTTTGAGGGATTTTAATACTCAGTGGAAGTTTGTTCCACTGTAAGGCGCCTGATATTGACAGAGCCCTCTGCCCTATGTGAGATGAACGATAGTTGACTAAGAGTCATTCATACCCTTTCAAACTGGTGCAAAATTCGCTAACGCTCGGTAATATTTGCAGATCATATAAGTATGTGGATAATTTTGTAGAAAAATAGCATCACACTTTGAATATCTAACCAATTGAAGAGTTGTTATGAGCGCACACTATCATCGAATGACTCCACTACATCTTTGATCTATCTATCGTCATCAGTCAGACGCGTACGCGAAACATACATGTATTTTCATATAGTGTCTCCAGAACGTCCCCATCAGGAAGTTATTTTCAAGTTAGAAGTATATTATGCGATGCTAATGAAAACTAATTTTAAATGAAGTGTTCGAACGCGTCACTTCAAATTTTTTTATTCCTGTATTATTTTGCTAGATAATTTTGGAAAAATATGAATTGAAAATAAATAAATCCCAATTCAGAAGCAAAAGTTTTGTCTTAACATTTGGTTTTCATGAATTTTTTTTAACAGCTCATGAATGTATCAAGCACAGATAGACAGATCAAGCAAGCAAGCAAGCGGGCAAGGGAGCAACAAACTGTAGAATGAAAGTGAACAATGCCCCCACACTCACCCTGTTGAACTCAGTGGTGTGGAAGGTGATCACAATGAAGGGGTCGGCAGCATAGCTCATCATGAAGTTGTTGAGCTCCAGGAAGCTGTCGGTGCTCAAGGTGCTGTAGCTGGCAACCGGCACCACGAGCACAACCTTGGGAACACAAATTCCTCATATATCCCTGCAATCCCAAAATGTTATACGAACATCCGATGTAAGTTGCTTTTTCCGAACTCTTGGTAGTTTTCTGATTCGAAGACCTCGATTCTCTTTCAGAGCTTAGGTTATGTATTTCATGTTTAGATGAAAAGAGAGATAGCTATTGCTTCAGTAATGTATCTTATTAAAAAATTTGAATGTAGCGTATACGCATAGTTCCTCACGGAAATCAGCCAAAACTTAATCAAAAGAGAAGAAAAATATTCAAATAGGTTTACATCAGAGAGCGGCATCTTTACGTAAGAAAACGTATGAGCAAAAGCATGAAAGCTCATTCGTTTTCCATCCCGATTGGTTCGCCGCTCATGACACGGACATCGCTCTAGGCTTGCTAATCATTGCCTGCCGAAAAAATTTCATTTTTTACTTTTGCCTAAAAGTCTTCACCATCCACTATTTTATGAGCAGTAAAAACATCTCACAAGTGAAAATTCTCAAATTGGTTTCACTCACTCAAAATCTTTCCGCTTGGGTCTGAAAGAATGAGAGAAAGAAGCTGACATTTGGTACCCACGGCCGGCATATAATGCGAGTTTTGAACTAGTCTCGAAACGTTTTGAAGGTTTTTTTATAACGCAGTCTTCGAGGCAGATCCTACACTTTGTTGATTTCATTGTTCATAAACACAAATACCCGAACGCGTTACTAACAACAAAACAAAATCTCTTGAGCGATGGGTCCTAATGAAGCTCAGGAAACATGTAAACACGACAGATCATTTGAAACCTCTACTCTCCTCTCACCATGTTCGCGTAAGTGTCAAAGCTGATGGTGTCAGCCGCCGTGGAGTTCACAGGCACGGCGCTGAAGCCGTAAATGTCGCCGTCGATGGTACTGTCGCACTCGACACGCTCGATGACGGCACATCGGGCTAGCGACGCCGCGCACAGCGCCACAACGAGAGATAAAATTGTCTTCATGTTCGATGTCGTCCTGCAAACACGACGTCATTTGAGAATGAGTGCTACCCGCTCTCAACGAGAAAAATGGGATAAATTCATGAATTGATATTAAAATGGGATGGAGTTCATTCTCCGGGACTGTGTAGCTGAAGCTAAATCTGAAGTGTGTTGTAAATGGTGCTTTTTTGTTAAAGTTACATCAATTTTATATATAAAAAGATTTTCTTCGAACGCATCATGTCTGAAGTCTTTAAAACACTTTCCTTTTTCTTCCTCATGTGTTCCAATTAAAGCCAGAAGGAATAAGAATCATGAGGCGAATGTTGCAAAAGAATGATCATGGTGAACCAGAGAGTTAATGAACGAAATTGAGTCGTGTGCAGCAGAGAAATTAACAAAATGATAGTGTTAAAAAAGGAAATTGAATCGTGTTCGGCAGAGAAAAATATATTCCTGCCGAATTAAGTCATCTAGACTGAGCTAAATTTTTGTCGGGGAAGATATATGAACTTGTAGAGAGACGCTGTGCTCTTAATTTCGTTCAGTTCAGAGGTGCAAGTAGGATTTTCTACGGCACGTTCTCCTGATATAACGAAAAGGACGACTTTCCCGAGTACACAAACAAATGCTCAGTAATCTAGGCGCATTTTCTCCTTTAGATGCACATAGAATTATTTAGACACTTTGTGCTGCTTCTCAAGATATTATCTGACCTAATTCTACAGAACTCATTAAGTAAATTTGTCTGAGTTTTTTCTAATTATTTTTATGTGAACCTTTTCAAATGAATGAAACGCACATTCAACTCAGATACAGCACGATTACGTGTGAATAAATATTTGTACAGCTAATGGACGTTCGTTAATGAAGGCTGATTTTAAATAAGCGCGTGAACGAGGGGTTTCAGAATTCTATGAACAAACTTTAACTTCAAGTTCCTGCAGGCTGAGTGAACATAATTTGAATACAGAGTACATTTTCTTTGTTTCTGTATGCTCAAACGCGAGAAAGCATTGAAAATGCGCGGCAATTGGTCGGACGATAGCCTCGAATAGTCGGAATGGCCCTTTAGAATGTAATCTCTAGAATAGTTGCAAGGCTCTTTAGAATGTGATCTCTCGAATAAAAGCCCCTTCAAATACATATAATCTTTGCAGAATTGAGCGCCAAATTCACGGCTCGTTGCCACCTACGATTGAACGAATCGTTGCCCCTCACTGAACCCTTGTAGTCGAGTGCTCTTGTGTCGTAATTGTGATCCATTTTGACTCCGCAGTTTCTGCGTCGCTAAAATGTGCGCGGGTTTGAAGCATGCAGCGTAAAAATGAGATGATCTCTTGTCGATATGAGCTCGAGTTGAAAGATAGAATCTGTTTAAAAAACGGATTTAAAAAGTGAAATGATGTAAGTGGAAATGGTGAGAGGGATGATGAGGATGTGGGTGATGTTGAGGATGGTGTGAGGGTAATGGTGAGGATAATGTTGAGAGGGATTGTGATGGTAAGGGTGATGGTTAGAATGAGAGTAATGATGAGGGTGCCGATGAGGATAATGGTGCAGGTGAGGCTGATATTGAGGATGATGGCTGGGATTATGGTGAGAGTGATAGTGATGGCTGTCTGGCTGCTTACAGTATAATGTGTGTTATATTTTAGCGTACAGTACCTAAGAAAATTAACTTGATTACAAAGATTATCAAAAAAGGACATCAAAGAAAATAAAAATTCGATAAAGTTATAGAGTGCATGAAGATGCTCATCAAGAAAATTATGCAAAAACTAAATCACACAGTATAAAATCCGTGTTGCGCTGGTCTATCGTAACTGCGAACCACCTTGATTGAAGGTGAGATAGTAATTTTTGAAAACATGGTACTTGAAGTTTTTTTTTTACCAAGGGCTATTCATCAAGTAGATTGAGACCAATAGAATTTGAAACTGAATCAGTACACTAATTTAAAGTGAATCATTAGCCGACAAGATTCTGAATAATGTTAACCAACCAGATTCAGATTAAAAGTGAATCATAAGGCGTTTTTCTTTAGGAAAACTAAATAATTACACAGATGCCCAGACATGACAACCACTCACTGCTGAGGCTGTGACCAACTTCTGCACATTGAAGGTCTCAAGTCCGACCTTTGCTTTTCATAGGAGGCCGCAATTACATTGAACTTTATCGGGTTTTATCATCGTGAGAAGAGCGGCTGCGCACTGCCTCGTGGGCTTGCGTTGATGTAACGCACTAGCTCCTCTAATTCTTCAGGCCTTGTTGATTAATGCTTCCAACACCGCGCTCAATTTGATATCATTTGACCAACTTCAGTTGGAAAAAAGATGAAGGATAATTCCTCGATAAACTTCGCTGTGTGAGTGTTACTTCGTCAATGATTTATTTCGTGTCCTTTGCAATATACCTAAGCGAGGGGTTCATGTAAATAAATACTCTACGTGTTCGTAAGTGTATCAATCACCACGTATGTAATTATTGTCCCATCAGCATCCAGAAAGGTATATTAATTATTGACTCAAATTGCTCAAATACACCAGCTTTCAAAAAAGAGAAAATCCAAGAGTGAATCGGCTACATGTGGCATTGGAGTGACTAACGCCTTGAAATTGAGAAATTTCTGTTTGAGAATAGCTTACTGATAAATACCAGAATTGAAGTCGAAAAGGAATAATATTTTTCGAGTTGTTAGCTCACTGACTGATGTAGAGAAGGCAAACAAGTAGTATAATTAGCGAGACATCCGGTGTGGGCTGTGAATGACGAATATCATAATTGTATAGTCACTAACTTTTACTCCGAACGCATATCCTACAGAAAAGTTTTAGAAGCTTGTAAATTCAACCCGAGTACAAGTTAGCCTTTGTTTGTGCCTGCCATCGAATACATTTACTTGTGGGAAACGACATCATGCGTGTCTTTGGATGTCGTGGTGAGCTCATGCAACTCAGTCTCATAAGATTTACGATGTACTGTAGATATTTTTCAGAAAAGCGAATCACAAGGTACGAATTTTATCATTCTGCACAATTTTCTCCCCAAAAAAGCTGACAAACCGTAAGGAACGCGATGACGGAGAAACTTTTTAGTAGGAACACCACATTTTGTGGTGAGTTTTTCGAGTGAATTAGCATTCAAAATTGTTATAAAGTGTTCTGGGTTTATTCTTATTACCCCACAAGACGTTTAAAGTTTCGGAAAGCATGTCGGGAGATGAGACGCATTTTCCTTTTACTAACCCACCGTTGCTGCATGGTGCCAATGATGTGCGCAGCTTTTTATGGAGCCTACAGCACGTCTTTATCTTCTACGACTGAGCATTACAGAATCCCTGATGTCACTTCTAATCATAAAACTGAATCTATGATGTAAAAAAGCTTACGTGCATTAACTTTTTTCAACTGCAATGATTTCATGATAACAATAGTTTTCATAAAATCTGGAAAATGTGGACTTTCTATTTGAGTTGTTTTTGAAATTGCATCGCATGTGTGTGTGTTTGTGTGTACAAATTATTAAGCTCTCTACGTAAAAAAATAAAAGCGATTGTAAGTTTTTGTTTGCTTGAGTTGGAGAAAAGTGTATATTAAATTAACATGAAATTCAATGGTTAAATAATGAAAATTTCAAAAATTCAAAGTCATGAAGAAAGGGAGTTAGTCATCGCATATATTTGAATATTTTAAATTTTCGCAATTTGCGAGGAGGAATTTGCGCGGATTTGACTTCAGCTGCACGGGGAGGAGCAAATTTATTTTTGAACCACATCAAGGGTTTATGGACAAGAATTCAAGAGAATCCTGTACTTCGGTAAAATAAGGACTCAAGAGAGAGCAAAATTCACAGTGATGAACTCATGAAACCGGTGGATTCATAATCAAGAAATGAAGAAAGCTCTGGATCAGTGGGAAGAACTCGCAAAAGCATAGTTCTTATAATCAACAGACTAAAAACTGCTCGCTTCTGACTTCACAGGGCCTTTAACTTTTTAAATAATTATAGCTTCCCCTGCTTTTCTTCAAAATCATGAACTATTTAAGCAGATTTGTTGCGTACTGTATAATGTTGCAATTTAGTACAAGTCAAGCATATGAATAATGGTCCAGTATTGGATTTGCACAGGTACTCAGTAAAATATTCTATTTTTACTGCATTTACTTGTTGCACAACGTGGCCCAAACAAGGAGAAAGTCTAAGCTTCAACGAATCCTTTTGCGTATTTCCTTATTGTTCAGACAGCAAAATCAGTAAATGCATTATTTTTTTCAGTTCCGGTGTAGCGGCTGGTAACACGCAGTGCAGTTCGATCCCTTATGTATTATGGCCAAATATTTATCCATGACTTAAAGGTAATACATTTCAATAAGCCCCGCACTTTTCCCGAATAAAAAGATCACTCAAAACCAACAACAAATTATAAAAAAACAGGATCAGAAATACATCCAGAATGCAACGATTGAGTTCTGCCCATGATACTCTTTGTCTCAAAATAGTTATTCTTTCACATGGGTAGAGCTGCCCGGTGGTAACATTTCTCTGTAGTTGCATTTGATTGTAATTTAGAGATGCGATTTCTCAGGACCATGAGCACACAGTCTGTGTCGTCTGTGTTGCGTAGCAGACGACGTTGGACACCTCAGCTGTCGATTCCCGCAGCCTTGAGACCATCTTTCCCAAGTAGTAAACAACCCTCAGACGTATCGTCTGATAAAAAAAAGGAAAAAAAATCGCTGTACATAATCTTCGTATCTCAGAAGTACTCGCTCGTATTTTCCTCAAACGACGTGAAAGATATGTAATTCAACATAACCATCAATTTCGCAGCAGACTTCAGACTGCTAAAATAATGGTCATGGTTGTTCTGAATAACATGTGTAGATGACTGAAAATTTTATCGTTGTTTACACTATTTGATGTGGGTTCCAGGCGAAGAAATTTATATGTTGATAACAGCAAGCCCAGATTATGAAGTGCTCTTTTTCCTTTAAGAAACACGTACAACATAGTGAATTATCATAAATTTAAATAGAGTAAACCTTTTGTATGAATAATTCATTCGTGTCATTCCACTCAAAACAAAATGGGTTCAAAAAAGTCCTTACCAAAAATTAAAGTATTTTACTTTTTTCAATTTTTTTATAACGTTCTTCGACGGAAAATATCAAAACTATATACAGGAATATTTGAAGTTTTCAAACTGCGTCTTTCATTCCGTTGTTCCTGCATTCAATTACGCAGAACGAACTCGTAGAAGTTTTTTTTTACTAAAGTGTTTCAAAATTTTCGATCCCTTTCTGCACGCTATGAAGACAAGTCTCACATTGGGATTCTTTAGCAGCTTTCAACATATCTTCAGCTTTCTAGCAAAAGCTAATTAAAAGCTTATAAAACGTTCTTAAAATAGTCATAAAAAAAATTGCATTGTGATAATTCTGCTAAGTATTTGTTAGGGTCGCCGGATATGCAAAAAACATAGATCATGGGTTCTCCATCTTTTTTTTCACCCCGTACCCCTAAAGAATTTTCATTCGAACCTTGCACCCCCTGAGATAAAAATGCCAAACATATAGCCAATATCCCATTATTTACCTGGACTTTTCTCGCACCCCATGAAATATCGTCTAGCACTCTCAGGGGGTGCGAGCACCCTAGGTTGGGAACCTTTGACATAGATGGTAGTAGCTTTCTGCAAAAAGCTTTTCCACGACTTACAAACTCAAATTCGTTTCCTCGGTACTGGTAGATTCTTTTGATGTAATGTTCATGTCGCCATACCGTCGAAAATATTTTCCCCTTTCCACGTTATTAAGGGCGTAACACTAATACCTCTCTGTTCGTTATCACATGATTATTTCCAAGATTGGACTATCTTTTGACGAGTGGTTTCGAAGAGGAAAATACCCTCACTATTAAATTCAGGATGAATCGTCTCGATGTATGAATGATGACTAGGAGCGAGAAAACTTTACACTGACGGTGAAATTTTGAGCAACATAGCAAAAGAAACCTAAAATTGTACGGCAGGTCGAGATCGCAGGTTTGTTTACAGAATATAAACTTCTTTGTGTAGTAATGCTCAGCTGCCAGGGCGTGTAAATACACTGATAGTTACATTGTGTCCATGCGATTCTCTTTGTTCGAGAAGCATTAGCATTTCATCATCAATATTAAACGCAGAAGATAAGCAAAAGAAGTGTTCAAAGTTTTTCCAGGTTAATCAAGGAGCACCTTACAATGTTGATGGGATCAGAAGAATGAATTCTCCTTTTTCCCTCTTTCCATTGACCCCATCGTAACTTTGATACGAAAAGTTACGAGAACGGTAAAGAGCTGCCCAAACCGAAGGAAGATGTACTCTTGGTTTCACGTTGAGGGAGAGAGAGATGGTTTGGTCCATCTCGCAGGTCTGAACTAAATCGACTGCGAAGGAAGTGCTTCAAACTTCTTCTTATTCGACGAGCTGCACTTGAGGTTCCTCGCTCTCGCGGTACCGTCGCTCTACACAAAACCAAGTTTTACTTCGCCATTATTCTGGCTCTGCGCGCTCCGAGTTTAATGCTCGCTTCACACGCGAACTTAATTTATGAAAGGTTTCGCGTTCACTATGCCAAATAAAATTGGCCGATATTTAACCCATTTTTATTAAATATTTTTGTAATTTTCACTTAAATTTGTGCAACGGACGTCATGAGTGAAAAGTTCCAGCAACTGGAAATGAAGCTCCAGCCTCAGTTAACACATACATGGTCTACGTTAGTGATGAAAATGTTGATGATTCAAATGAATTTTACTAAATAGTATTTCCAGTTCATGTAGAGCCCCTATTTTTTTTATTGTAAAGCGCATAAAAATTTATGGCTCACATAGCAGTTAGATGATCGCTCCTACACGAAGTGAATTGCGCAGTGCTTCTAAGATGTTGGTAGGATTATTATAAATATTAAAACACATCCTATGTATCTGCAAGTTAAGTCAATTTTAAAATCTTTTTCTTTTATCATGACTGCACTTTCTAAATGACTTTGGAACCTGTATAGCTCCCAAAGAAATAAAAATAAAATTTTGAGCGTTCAAAAATGTCACAAAATACGAGGATATGAAAACCATAATCTCATCATGAACATATATGGACAACCAACACTTCAATATGAACATCTACTGTGCGTAGTTGCATGGCAAGTTGGAAGGCAGTACTCTTCTTTGTCGTAATTGTGAGATTGATAACGCCTAATAACCTACAAAATTAGACATTTCATAAATGTCAGCCAACAATCGTACAGAAGATATAAAATGTACCAAACAGAAGCTTATCGTCTCGAGCAAACTCGAGCCTGCAGAGATGTTAGACTGACATTCCGACTTGTAAAGCGGAATAAAGAAATCACAGTTGCGGCACAAGCCATAGCAATCCCAAAAAGTTGTTCAAATATACCAACGAAAAACAACTCAAAAAGACACTGTTGGACCATTGATCGACATTGGTGGTCAAGACCAATCTGACGAAAAAAGTATGACCAAAATCCTAATTATGTTCTTCACCTCAGTGTCGACTAAGGAATTTTCAACTGAGAATTTACAGCTGCAAGCCTCGAGCATCCAGCTGTTTGTTACAAACGCCATAATCTCTGTGGAAGAGACCCACAAAAACTCCAACTGTAGAATTCATAGAAATCGAGTGGACCTGCCGGCTTTACTCACCGCATGCACAAAGAAACATCTGAAGTAATCAGCGAACCTATGGAGAACATCTTCAATCGATCGCTCACAAATGGGCTAGTTCCATAGAACCATGTAGAAGCAGGCCAAGATACTGAAATTATTGAAAAGGGGAAAAATAAGTAACCAATGACAATCGCCTGATCTGCTTGACATCTGTCTTCAAAGGAAAGATCGCCCTAAGTCCGAACAACAAAACATCTCCAAACCCAAAATTTTACTGCAAATATAAAGCATGGGTCCTGGGGAAAATGCAGCTGTCACACAAACCTTCTTAACTTATATATCAGAAAACCTTGTCTAGACTGAGGATAATGGCAGAACTAGAAATATATAATCGACCTTGACGGTCAAACACAAACAGATGGCAAAAATGAAGCCAGAATTTCAAATATGTACTTTATGTAAAAGTTCAACACGACACATTTAACTCAAATTCGATAACCTCAAACTTTTAAGTTACCTCTAACAGCCGACACATTCTTGGTGAAAGAGGTGGGAAAAGAGCTCAGCTTCTCAAACTCGTACAAATCGACCGTACCTGACCGTTTAAATTCCTTATAATAACGAAACAGCTGATGTTATCAGGCAACCCTTAGCGAACATCACTTATCGATCCTTCGCAACTGTGTTAGTTCTGCAAGATTGGAAGCAGGCAAATGCTTCTCTCATTTTCACAAAATGAAACAAACAGGTGCCAAATAACTATCGTCTGATCAGTCTGGCATCTCTCCTGAGTAAATCATTGAAACAATTGCTCAAGCCTAAATAACAAAGAACCTCTACATTTGAATGCGAAAATTTGAATGCAGACACCCAGCCCGGGCTTCAGGAAAATGTAGGTGTCCTACTTTGCGGCCTGTGCGTGGTTCTTGCATGACGAAAGGACCACTCGGATAGTTTTTATTGCCATGTTTTATTCTGGTTATATATTTTAAAATTCATTTAGTCGCCCATTTGTACAGGGTGGCGCATACGTCACTTCACCATTTTATTTTGAAACATCTTTTTTTTGAATGAATCAATTTCGATTTTTCTCTTCAGAATGCTAAAGTTAGGTTGTTGGGAAATTTGAATAAATATAAATCCTCGACAGAAAAGATAGTGAAGATAATTGAATTAATTTTGAAAATGCACACTCAATTATTGGAACACATTGTAGAGATTTGCTTGTATATTTTGTTCGTACGCAAGAGAAAAGGTGTACGTAAATATACCTCGAACTATCCTACAACTTTAAAGCAAACATGCAGGAGGATATTCATTCTATACAGCCTCAGATGCTAAGAACTGTCATGGAAGATGCCTTACAAAGAGCTCGTGTTTGCGAAGCTGAAAATGGGGGCTATTTACGTGACATTATTTTTCAAACATCAATCAAAATAAACTTACAATCTTTAAACTATGTATAAAAATTCCAATCTTGAAACTATGTAATGAAAAAGAATTAACAAAGTACACTCATGTAAAAAAAAAAATTTCAATTTAAAATGGGTAAAGTGACTAATGCGTCACCCTGTACATTCGTATATTCGAATGGTCACACATCGGATTATCGAACGATTTGCAATGTGCCAAGCAGCCTGAAACACCTGGAAAAATGTCACACTACGTACTCTGGGAGGGAATCAAGCCTGGCTCATTTTAGTGTCCACTATATCTTTCTGCACAATGAAAACGAGTTCATCTGGCACAATTAAATGCACTACAAAGTGCCTGCGATAGCATGTCCTCAAAGTGATGATGCCAACTGCTTACCAGCGTTAACTTTCAGCTGTGTTTCAGGTAGGCTTGTGGTGGAAGTTTTATGTTTGCATGTGTGGGGAAATTTCTAAGTTCAAATGAACTTTGGGCCTCCCCGCAATGTTTGAGTTAATTGAATAAAAATACCCTCATATACAGCTTTGCATCTCATAACAGAATTAAGTTTAAGCGAAAATTATGCTAGTACAGAGGTGTTAAGTTTAACATCATAAGAATAAACAGATACTTTCATTTAGAATCAAGGAATTGTTGTGAATTACTGAAGACATTTATAGCCAATCTTATTTTGTAATACGCTTCTGTACGTCTTAATAGACATCATTACTTACGTTCCTTGCTGTCGTATGCTTTTAAATCATGATTTAGGTGCTGCTGGTAGGAGGAAGGCGTAGGAAATTTCTGGTGACAACCTATTTATTCTTAAAGTCTAGATTCCTAGACTAACATTTTCCGGCAATTTTTGAGGCTCGTAACATTTTCAAAGCTTATGGACCATTTCTCCTGATATTATTACCCATCTATTTCAGACTTGCACAGAGAGTCTTCCTTAAACATTTTATGGAACTTTTTGAAATCTGCATTTCGGTTACGACGAAATTAAATCAATTGCATGAAATGTCGATGCACAAACACCATTCATAACTCAGCTAATTCATTGTAACGCAATATACAGTATGTGAAACGGTGAACACAAAATTTGTATAGCTTCCTACTCTCATTATGTTTCGCACATATGAGATCATGCGTGCGGTCAGTGTTACCGGAATTTCTTAACGACGCACGGCCGAAGCATTTCGAAAGTGGTCGATGCAGTCTGATTAATTAACAATTTACAAAAAGAAATGCTATTTTATTAGCGCTCTGAACGAGGAAGTATTCCCACCATTGTACAGTAGTTGAGATCAAAGTTTAACTTAGAAACAAAGAATGACGACCGTTCTGTTTGAATGATGAGAGGTACTTTCTTCTGAAAAGTGCGCTTCTTTTGACCGAAACTCTGGAGGAATGAGCTTCAAAAATCAGAAGTTGGTTTACATCTCCTTAGAAATTCCTGCGAGCTAACGAAGTTGTAGGCGTGGTGTTGAATTTCAAAGACTTCTTGGCAGCACTTACTTCCATTTCTAACAAAATACTGCTTTGTAGGTTTCATTTGTTAAATCAATTAGATTATGCGAACCTTTTAGCAGTTTTGAAAATTTTACTGAAAGCTATTCTCACCATGGGTGATTCTCATTTTAATACGTTACTTTTCTTCAAATTCATGTGGGCTTTATGTGCGAAAAAAGTTTGAAAACTTAATGAGTTTCATAGTTATTGCACTTTCCTTTCAAATTGATTTGTGTTAATACTTTGCTCGCTCGCGCTCACAAAATTTGTTCTAATTTTAGCGTCCTTCATTTAGAATTTTCTTTTTTTGATTGAATTTTTACGCTAAAATGGTTTTAGGTCTTCATTTATTGAACATCAAATTGGAAAGTTTTAGCAAACAAATTTCAAAATGCCAATGTCGAACCAAATTTGACCATTCAAGAATCAATCTCTCAACCAATTTATTGTTGTTTACCATATTTTGGACCGTATTCTGAATAACTCAAAACTGAATTACTTGCCCTCCTTTCTAGACATTTTACAGGTATAAAATTTCATATAATATTAAGAAACAAATTTACAATTGGTTCTTTTTTCAAATATAAACACAAACTTCCTTTTACCATGCAGGCCTCACTAGTGTATTCACACAGTTGTGAACTTCATGTATAGATAATTTTTCTAATCCCATTTTCACAGCTTTTTAAATTTTTTGAAAATTGAGTTGGGTATGTAATTTTGAGACTAAATAGCATTCAATTTTCATTTAACAGCGATTTTATTTAAAAAATCAGTTTAGTGTCTCGGATGCATTTTTGACATAATACACAATATTGATTTCAGAGTGCTCCTTCACATTAAGTAGGTACAAAGCTTGAACGTTTTTATCGTTCAGAGCACTATTTCAAAATGGCAACCATGAACTAACGAGTGAATCTACTCTAAGTAGAACATGAAAAGCATACAATTCACTGATTAATTTATATAGCACGAGGGTAATCCGTTGTGTCGCGGCGCTGCACACGAAATGCCGAGTTTCATTTCTAAGTAGAACATGAAAATACGCACAATTCACGGATTAATTCATGTAGTATGAGGGCAATCCTTTGTGTCGCAGCGCTGCACAGACGAAATGCTAAATTCCATTTCGACGCATAGCAGCAGCAGCCACACACAGCACGCCTCTGTAACGCAGTTCTCTGGTGCGACTCTCATCAACCAACTCGCAGGATCCTTTTGCTCTGAAGCATCGAACTTAAATGCTTAATTAAAGCGTGCAATATTAATTAAAAGGACACACAACGAGTGCGCTGGTGCTCCAGGGAAATCATCATCTGATTGTTGGTCTCTGGAGCAATTGCAGAGCTGCCTCGCTCTGTTGCTCATCGGTCTGTTGCTCTCTGTAGTGTAGGCTTCATAAAGACCGCGCGTCCGGTGAACTGCAGTGTCTTCATTCAATCTCTGGTTTTTTAGTTCGCTTCTCTTCCATCCTCTGAAATGTTGTTATGAAAATTATTCCATTTTCATTAAGTATTACCCATATTTGCTTGCACGAGAGCTGCCAAAAATATTGTTTAATGTTGAATTGTAGTTGTAATATGTATGGACACTTCAAACTCGCTATTCAGTGCTGTATGTCTGAGTGTGTTATTTTAATTCATTATTCGAAGGCTTTGTCTCAAAGATATGCATCTGTAACGGTTAATTTTTTATTTTTAGTCCCGTTTACCTGCCATGTCAGCAAAATTAACATTTGCCATATTAGCAGTCCACCTGCCCTTACAGCAGTACACCTGTCATATCAATAGCCCATCTGTCATTTCAATAGTCCACCTGCCATATCAGCAGTCCACTTGTAATATCAGTAGCTACCTCCCGTATCAGTAGTCTACCTGCCATATCAGCAGTATATCTTCCTTGTCAGCAATATACCTGCTATATTAGCGATCCATCGTGTGTTTTTTTCCTCAAATAAAGAATCACTCTAATACGAAAGTAAAATTCGCCGCTAAAATTTAACGTTACTGGTTTAAACATCACGAGACGACGTAGGGGACCGTGGTTTTCAAATTAGTAAAAAGAGAGCATGTAAATATTCACCCTTCCATTATTCAACGTACGAAGCTCAGCGAAGTCACGAATTAACGGGGGATTTCACAATGTCTATTTAAGAATTTAAAAATGTGAAATACGTGTGCCAGAGTCCAAGATTCTTGTTTCCGTTATGGAAGAAGAAACTTTTGTACGATCTGATTTCAGCATCAAATGTAGATTAGTTGGAAATTGAGAGCTATAAAAATAATAAGGGTAAGGGTAATAACAGGCTGAACAAATCTGGAAAAATGCGTATTTGTATATACATTTACTGCTCAAAAATACTTCCACTGGAACTTACATTTATTGATTCCGATGCAGCTCGCAGCTTTGCAGTTTAGCGAGGCTACTTTGTGAGGAAGCGTGTTCGCTTAAATTTGATTGCAAATAATGAGACAATATTACATAACGAGATGGCTAATAGGCCTGCCTAATTAGTATATTGTACACACATTGCTTGCAAAGTTTCTCCAAACGAGCTAACAAATTCTGAATAATGAATGTGATTTTAATGAACGAGAAGGTAACGAATTGAGATATTTATGAATTAAATACTAATGAATGAGGAAAAAAGAAATTGAGAAATTGATAAATGAGAAATTAACAATTGAGAATCTTATAAATGAGAAGTCAGGGAATGAGAAGGTAATGAATTTGAGGTTCATGAATGAGATGGTTATGAGTGAAAAGTCAGAGAATGAGAAGTTAATGAATGAGAAGGTTATGAAATAAAAATTAATGAATGGGAAGTTCATGAATGGAAATTGAATGAATGCGACTTGAATAATTGGAATGCCAGTGAATAAGATTTCAAAGAATGAGGAAATAGTAAGGAATATTTATCAGTGGGAAGTGAATGGAGAAATACTATGAATGATTTGTGAATGAGAAGTTAACAATTTCAATTATATTGAACACGCATATGACAAAGACGAAAGTTACTTCTGAATGCATACATGTTAAAATATTTCTCATGAAAATCTTTGGCAAATCTTATAACCCAGTGTCATTTCTAAGTCAGTCTCTTATCAGGTCAATTTTTTGTCGTATCGCTTTAATCTGGAAAAATCACTTTAAAAAATTGAAGCTAATTCATTACAATGATTAGCAGATGTCAGAAATTTTGCTGACATTTTCGAAGCTTAGTTGCGCTAAGCGAGTAGAAAGAAATTTTTCGCAACTGCAGCTAGTAACATCGTTGAAATCGAAGAAATGTTCAAATTTACTCAAAATCGCATCATTATTACAGTGGGTCCTTTTTTGAAGTCAACACGAAAAGCTTTAGGAATAAATTGGCTCGCAAAAATCGATGTTTGTCTTTTAAAATCGCCAAAACTTAATTAAATCAATGACTGATGAAAGCAACTTTCTTTTAAGGTTTTGAAAACTGCATAGTAGCCTCAAGCATTGAAGTGTTGCAGGTTTTCGCAAGGCAATGCAGATCCGAAGATAAACAGCGTTCAAAGAGACCTGAAAGCATTGATGATGATGTGTTCATATTGGATGCGCATCACTTGCAGACAAGTGCGAAATTGGATGCATATCAGACGAGCGATTTCATTGGAAAGCAGTGCCATACGCTGAAAATGCTGCGAGTCGTCCTTGGCAGAGCGTCGGAAAAAAGACGCTTGTTAGGAGACGAAAATTTAGGTGAATAATTGGAGACCTTGATCTTCCTTTTACATGTCACTCATTTTGTGGAGAACAGTGATCTATTTTAATTTATCGCTCGTCTGCTACAAAAGGCAGACTCTACAGGATCGTCAAAAGAGTCGACGTGTTCAAGCGAGGTTGTACCTCGACCTGAAATGCAAATTTCATTAAGCAAGCACTCCGTCCGCGCAACATAGAATTAGAAAATGTGGGATTTTAGGAATAGAAAGTATAACTTGGAGCAGAAAAGATTGTCACTTAACAGGTCTCTTTCTCACGTGCGCATTTATTTCCCTTATACTTCCGAATGTATTTCCTGAAATTAGCATTACAACGACGACAACGACGGTCATTATACGGGCACAGGCATCAGGTTGTCACCGATATCAGAATGTGAAAGGAACTGTCGCTTGGCAGTCAACTTAAAAAATATCCTCAAGGGACAAATTCGACAAGAACTAAGACATAAAAAGGCTGTTTTGAAAAAGAACACCAGTGTGCTCATGGCCGATGAAGGGTTAAACGAGCAAGTGTCCCTCAGCAAAAAGAATCCCTCAGTGAATTTTCCATCGAAGTATAACTTCGCAGACACGTGAGCTACACGTACTCGCTGCTCCATGCTGCCTGGCTCACTCGGGTGAACTCTGAAGCACTCTCTTGAATGGTTCACTTTGCAGGTATAGTCCTTTATTACACCCCTGAACACCTGGCGGTACAATTTTCAATGTACTGTACATTGTGCATACTCTGAAATTTTTCAGTATATATTGCACTCACATATATTGTACTTATCACGTGTCAGCACACATTCTAATACGCATTAAACTCAACCACTTCATCTGCCTCAACATTTCACATCTAAAATTTCCCTCGCCAATATTGGCATCATTTTCCCCACTTACCTCAACCTACTACAACCGTCCCCTTGCCGCAACACTTTACCTGCCTTTAAGCGGCGAGCTAAACCACAACACTTCAACGGGCGCGAGACTCGACTGTCCGCAACACTTCCCAAGCCGAGGCGCTCCTCTCGCTAAAAAAATGTCACGACTGCTCGCCTCAACACCGTAATGCTCTTTTCTACGTCGCTGCACGTCACCAAGCCTGTGGAGCGAGTTTAACCAAAATCCTTGCACGCAGCTCCATTGTTGGCTTACTGAGCGTTACTGCTGCAGTGTTGCGTCGTTGACATTCAAATCTCATGAACGATAATAAAGTTCGTTTGGTTGTTGGATCGACCGTTTTGCTCTACGGTAACTGTGAGCATCTCAGATACGTAGCAATAGTAGCGAGTATTTATAAATGAACAAAAATTAGACAGTAATGACGAAAGGAAGTTGAGGGAAAAATTACACTCAACGTAATAGATCGATGGAAAAATTGATAACCAACAACACAAATACAATTGGCATGGCAGTGTTCTATTACTCCAAACAGGAAATTTGACCTACACGCTCAACACGTGGTTAAGGGAGTTATGATTCTTCGCATTGTGGAAGCGATTATTTTATAATACGAGTATAAACTCATCAATTAAAGCGCATTAGTAATTCAAGACGTTGAGAAATATTTTTACTCAACCTACTGACGATGGAAAATTAATTTAAGAAAACAAAATTTTGTATTATGTGGAGAGCGGTGCTAAGGACGGGAATAATTTCATCAAGGAGGTTACAGTTCGGTGAAAGTATTTCCTCAGTAAAAGCATGAAAATATGTAACAAAAAATTTCTCATCAGAAGAGATATGAAAATGAGCACACATCCACGTCTACAACATAGGAGTTTAAATCAACATTCGGCCTCACGACAAAAAAGAGAGTGCGAGCATCATCTTACCGTGAGAAAGAGAAAAGAGATATAAACAACAAGAGTACAAATGGATCGGTGCAACATGTATAAGAGTGAATCAAGCAAACAGAAGAGAACTCATGTAAAAGTGAAAAGTGAATCATCGGCAACAAATGAATCGAACATGAGTCAAAACAACTGAGGACAGACCCCCAACAACACGTCAGAACATAATCTTTTATTCTCTAACCTGATGAATAAAGATCGTTACAACAATAGATAAATATAACGAGAAGTATGAAAAAGTAGAACTAATATTAGTCTTCGGAGAGCAAAACCTGGCTTAGCATTGATGACGGCGCGCTGTCGTTTACGTCAGGTCGCCAGCGCTGAATGTTGTAAAATCTTCTCAATTCTGTAGCCTTCGCAGTCTGGGTCAGCGATTCTTAACGCTTGATGAATACCTGCTG
Organism: Platorchestia sp. MABIK; assembly: GCA_014220935.1. Taxonomy (NCBI): domain Eukaryota; kingdom Metazoa; phylum Arthropoda; class Malacostraca; order Amphipoda; family Talitridae; genus Platorchestia; species Platorchestia sp. MABIK. Next base: position 65,644 of record JACJUY010002884.1, on the reverse strand, counting down.
CTGATTTTAATTTGCTCTAAATACATATTTCGATGCAAACATCTTAGCCATTCTGAGGAACTTTTTCGACACCACTATCAGTACCGCAGCCAGGGGGGGAACACGGAGGTCATGGCCCCCTGAAATGTTGAGCTGGGGGCCAGTTTCAGTCTCCGTTTCAAGTAAAAGAATAAAAAGATTGATGATAATTAATGTCTGTCCCCCCCTCCCCAAAATTTTCGGCTGGCTGCGTCACTGACCACTGTGAGTTTAATGATCATGTACCTGTCAGATTTATTTTGCACCTCGCGCTCAGTCTGATTACATCCGTCGCTTAGATTTTGTCACTAAGTGTCCATTTTAATTCGTACTCAGAGTTCAATAATTCTGCACACCTCGGTAGCGTTCGATAGTTCTCTGATGCTCAGCTTACGTCATGTTGGGCTTCTCTTATGATCGATGAGTTGAGTTTCTTGTCCATATAAAATTTCATGTTCAAACACGTAGAATAAATAGACCCCTTCTTTTTGATCGCTTTTCTGAGGTCTAAGTTTCTGGTTCGGTCTTCTGAAACTGTCTTGTAATTACAGACATGTCATACATATCTTTGTAATTACATTGATGCCATGCATGTCTTCAGTAATTATATGCATGTCATACATGCTCTGGTAATTACTCACATGTGATGCATGTTCATGTAATTACCTACATGTCATGCATGTCCTTGTTACATCATATACGTCGTGCATGCCTAATTAATAACAAGCATGTTCTTGCCATTACGAACATGACGTGCATGCCTTGTAATTACCATTATATATTCGATAAGTATAATGTACACATGATTGAAATCGTTCAAAAATACGAGTAATAGTATCCTTATTAAAGCATCAGGATTTGGTCGTTTCTTAATCTTAAACTACAATACTTTGTTCATGATTTCTAAATTGATTTTGACCTCGGTAAAATCAAATTTGATAACAAATGATCTAAAGAAAATTGAGTTTGACTCCAGCTTTATTTTTTATTTAACGATTTCAATACAAATGAAGTGTTAATAATGAATTATAATTATTTTACCCATTCAAGTGACGAAGAAATTTCTATGTTTTCAATGTTAACCTTTCAAAATGATTTGTTAATAACATTCTTTTCAGAGTCCCTGTTTTAGCGAAGTATTTGAGATACTCTAAGATGAAAAAGTGGTTAAACATTTTCTAAATTAATAATTACCAGTCGCTTGCCCAATCACTTCATTAACTTTTTATTGAATTGATATTTCTCAGAGAATGAAATTTTTTCCATTTACAGGATATTTTGAGCGTGCTAGAACAGGAGAACCTTTAAAAATCTGAGGAATATTTAAAAGAGAGTGTTTACTTCAGTAATACTATGCACCTATGCTTGGGGGCTGAAATTGATCGTTGAAGTTCTTCTTCAAAGTTTGTTGATGAGCGTGTTGATGTTCTCATAATTTGAAGAAGAATTTTGTTTTTTTGCTAGACGTTTATTTTAAGGCGATGGTAATTGATTTTACCACTTTTTGTGAAACTCTACAACACAGTGTGACTTTTAATTTTAGTTATAAATAATTACTTGCAGAGGAGGATTTAGTTATCTCTCTAACTTCTTATTCTGTTAGATTTAATTAGTGTCATAAATTGAGCATCAATTTTCTCGCAAAGGTTAAATATCCAAGAAAGGACAAGTAAACATTGTTTTAGCTCACTGTCTCCTTACCTAAATGATTCCGAGCACTCCCAGTACTTCACGATTAAAAATTTTGAAGATGTTCTGATAAAATGATAATAATGGGTCTGTTCTTTACTTGAATTACCTCTCATTTTACCTAAAAATAATTGAAATATATAGACGAATAACTGTAAAAGATCATAACTTCGATGTTCTCAGCTTTCCTAATAATTGGCTGGCTGACACCTCAAAAGACACGAAAAAGTTTAAGGTTGCGCAGCCTTTCATCTTTCTCGAAAAGATGACAATGGTAGTCTTGTATGCACTTACATACTTCTCAAACATAGCCATTGATAAATCATTCCTCTAAAGTTAATCTTGAAGAATTTGAAATGTATCTATTGAATTAAAATTAACAAATAAAGGATCCATCGCTGCTTAAATCAGCAGACCACCCTCTGGAAATCAGGTAGCCATAACTGATGCATCAATACACAAAATAAAGTTTACCTTTGCTCGTGTTATCCCATAGGTACCCTTCACCTGCGCACTGTTTAGAATTTTACTGTTTCAAGGGTGCGCTGCCAGTTGTATCTCCATGGACTCATCAATAGGTTCACAAACGATTTTTCAGCTGCCATTGAAGAACCTGAACCTTTTTTCAACACTGACCAACACATTCAACCACTACTCAGATGTCCAATCCTCATACTTTCTTCAGAAATCACGCCGTTCGTTCTTCTAGATCTCGAAAGCTAAGCTACTTAATGGGGGCAAGTCAAGATGAAACTTTTGAATCCTTGTGTAGTCGGTGGTGGGTCTCTCTCTCTCAGCGATATTTTTAGAGAGAATAGGATGCTTAATCTGGAGGCTGACGGGTTCAGTCTTATAGTCTTAGGATCGTGTTAGTGCGGGTAGAAGATTTCTTAGGTGTCCCAGAGATTGATTTTCATGTTGGTGATAGGAAGAGGAGGCACAGCTGTTTTTTTTCTCAGGTTGTAAATGACGCTGGTTATCATCTGCAGGTCAATAGCCACATGAATCACTAGCATTTTCTGCCAGAACTAGGTGAAGCTCCGGGTCTATTCGTGCACTGAAAGTTTGGTACAACACATTCTGGTCACGAGATATAGAGTATCAAAACCTACGAGAAAAGGGAAAACGGAACAGTAATGAGCAGCGTTTAGGAATTCCCTCCTCAGAATAGCAAGCCGAGCTCTAATACTGTACTAGCTTTTTCAATTTTTCCAAGGCGGGAATGCAAGTGTAATCTATAGTTGTCGTGTAGTTGCAAGTGTAGACTTGTCCGCGATGAAAATGCAATGATTTTTTTTGCAGCCACTATGCTAAGTTTATTCTTGGGTCAATCTCACAACAGAGCACATGCTAAGGAAATAAATCATCGTCAATCTATCAAATAGTCTAAATTATTTCCGAGTCAATCAGAAACTTCTCTAATAATATTTTATTTATCTTTAGTATTTTCGCAAAAATAAATCATTTCAAATATAACTCTTCATCTGGTAGTGATATCGCTACCTTCACACGTCCCCATTTACCACTCTTAGATTTATTTTCAGCAACGCTTATACATTCACAATAACATGAGCAAATCCCTTCTGCATATCAGGGCACAGCGTACCTTCGTCTGAGTCAGTCTCTGCTGTTCATTATCATGCACGCGAATTTAAAGCGTAGTCCTGTGATTGACCAGATTTTAGTATTTAAACAAAGATCGGCTCGTCGGATACACTCCGCAACAAAGGACCGGGCGTTGCTGCTCCCTTTTGAATTAGCGATAATTGGAAGCACTTTTGCTGGAAGCGCTCGCTCGATGTTGCTGCCAATTAGTGATCGTCGAGATTTATGGATGCCTTTGTAAAATATGAACCTGGGGAGCACTCAGCCATCAGAGGCTGTTGAGCTCTAAATGGGACCACTGTTCCCGTTTATTTGAAATCATCTGTATCGAGGCGAGCGCAAATACCACCTGCAGACACGGTAACTGGGCGGATTTCTCGGTAGATACCGCGCGCGTGTGACCTGGACGAAATGTGAATTGATGATTGGAATAGTGTCCTGGTTTTAATCAATGTGACCCAGGTGAGGGGAGAGCTAAAAGAGAGAATTTCTGAAACTAATAAAAATTAGTCTTTGACTGGTCCCACCTGCTGGCGTCGTTTGCGATCCTAATGATGACCTTTTTCTGTATTTGTAAATAAGAAGTACCGTAACTGTAAATCATAAATATCGTTGTCACCTGAACGGGAAAAACTCTTCACCTGAAATAATTTATTTTCACGGCTCAGTAATTCGTAACAAGCGATTACATCCTAAAAAATGAAAGGCGCTCGTGACTTTTATGCATGTTAAGCTTCGAAATTGGATAATTTTTATTAAGGCGAGACAACTTTTTCTATTTTTTTTCCTCAACCGCCACGTAAACGGGGAGGGATATTCTTTGTTAATGATGAAAATAAGCATAAAATTGGTTACATAACAACTCGGTAAACAGTTAACTTCACCTTACAACCTTTCTATATTTTCTGATCACAACTGCAAGCAAAAAATGGTTTCACACCTGTATACAGAGGGCAATAATAGTTACAGCGTATCATACCTTCTCAATGCACTATATGCTAGAAAAGCGCTGTCTTTTCCTTTGTAATACTAAAGTTTTCCTTTGAAGCGCACGTGAATTTAATACAACACAGCGTAGTATTGCGTGTATAGAACTCCTCAAATCTATAAGCACTCTGTAGAATCTTATTTGCCGTGTATTGTCACCATTGTGAGACGGTGGTGCAGCGGCTATAGCAGTCGTCGATTGCATTACAACACGCAGGCGCTCGCCGGCTTGAATATCTCGCTCTGAAATTCACTCACTTGCCGAGCGCAGCAACGCCACCTATTCCTAATAAGATGAAGCTCGCAAGTTTATGGCGAAGTCGACGCCCGCGTCTCGCGCAGTCATCTCGACGCCCGGCGCTCAAAATAAACCAACCGAGTGTCTCGAGATGCCCTCGGCCCGCGTAGCGACCTCTTCAGTCGTCCAATAACAGACGTTATGAGAGACTTTCGCCTTCGCTATGAAAACGTTTCCTTCCTTGCCCAACGCTCGCTTCACTTTTTTATCAAGCCATTGCGAAGGCTTTCGTCGAGGCAAGGCATCGCGCCGACTTCTCACTCGATGACAGCCCTGCATTTGGGCTGCGAGCGATCTTCATGTATTGCAAGGCTCGCAAAACTCGAGGGAAGGTCTCTCCACTGTGTGCTTGTTGCTCCGTCACCGTCATGACGCCTTGTCATGCAGAGCCGTGGTGCAAATTTCACTGCTCGAACTTCTAGTTAAGTGTGTCTTTCAAATATTCTAGGATGTGAGTTCGCCTGATCGTGTTTTACAATTTACGAATGAGACACGTCGTTGTATGAGCATGTATAGCGACTCTAGCGAAGGTTCGGAGCTGCTCTGAAGTTTCTCTATGAACAAACGGTGGCCCCAACACAAGTCGAGGCTTCTGGCTCTTTTGTAATTCATGGCAAAATCTCGTAAGTGCAGGAGCTAGAAAGGCCCTGTTTTGTAAACAACGGTGGACATGCAAGCAAAAGGGGTTCCCAGATCGAAGAGGAAGTTTAAATCATAGCATTTGTATACGTCAAGAATTATCTACTGTAAAGTACATGTAAGTTGAAGTCCCTTTGTTTGCGCTCAGATAGCGTCCATGAGAAAACTTTGTTTCAAAACGGTATTTCTAAATTCAAGCATTCTTCAAGTACACAAGACTCGTTATTTAGATGCTTAAAAGTTTTCTGTCTGTAGATGCCTTGCAACAAATGTTGTTGGCGAAAGTTGTTTCAATCTACTAGCAAAGGGCGAAAGTTGTTTCAATATTTCAGCTCTGAATAGGCTAGTGAGGATAAAGTAAACTTTCTTAAGGAAACATCACGGGAAGGGAAGCTATACTTCACTGAAAACGCATCCGCAAGGAGCATACTATCTAACCTCCTTCGCAGCAAAATGAAGCAATTTTAAATTTTCATGCAAATACATTCAGTTACTCTTCAGTAACATCAGTGACCTTTCTTTGAATGAGAATTACTGTACAGGTCGATGACTTGCTTTATTAAGCAAGTCTTGTTCTATTTTACCTTCATTTCGCCCGTCGCAGGCAGATGTGACAAGCCAGTAGCTCCAACAGGACCATCGTTGCTTCCATTCGGCGTTCTGGACATGGGAATGTAGACACATTGCATCATTGCACAACCTGCACAGAAAGCACTGGCCACGGTGTCGCTTTGCTCATGAATTTAAACTACCTGCAATGTTGATATTGAGGCAACGCTGCAGGTCATGCTAGCACATGTGAGCGTCGAGGTGAGGCACGTGTTCCTTTAGTTAGTGTTTCGGGTGCTGAAAGTTGGGCACGGTGCTGGGAGGAGAAATCGAAACAGAACAGGAATCTTACTGTCCTCGGCAGGTGTCGAATAGACTGGGGCGAAAAAGTGAAGGTGTTTTGTTCAGTTTGGTGTCTTTTATGCGAGGGCGTGGGAAATTTTTTTATCACATTCGATTCTGTTAGCGAAAAAAGAGTATAAAATGAAACAATTGGTGTACTTAGTTCAAAGCAATAAATTACAAGTACTATTTTAATGGGGAAGAAAATTTATCCTACTTTAAAAACATTTTTCATTTGCGTGAAGTAAAAAGATTTAAGATGACTGTTCGTCAGTTCTCAGTCATATTTACAATAAAAACTGAGCAGCTTGGAGCTAAATAGTTAATTTGGCAATGAACTTAGGAAGAATTATTGGTGATGTCGAATAATTGCCGCAGCAGCAGTTGCGAAAACTCAGTTACATTCATGAGAGAATCACCGAGCAGGAACTTTTTTGGTGACCTACACATTGGTGAGAAATGCGCCAATGAAACTTCTGACAATTCCTATTATTCTACGTTAACTTCTAACTCATTTTTACATCAGCAGCTAACTGATTATGTTTCTGGACACCAAATGCAGCTCATACTGAAAAGAAATATGATTCCGTTCGAGCATGGTACTTTAAAACTAAAAAGCGGATATAATAATTCACTTACAACAATTTTTTATGCAAATTGTTTCCATACCTCATGCACTAAAACCCAACAATGAGCAAAATCCACGTGTGAACATCATTCGAAAACAATACCGCTGACCTTGCAGAATTTGTTTTAATTGTACCTTGCTTTAATTTGCAGAGCAACACAATTTGTGGTTAAGTTTCGCACTGCATTCCCTGCCAACTAGCAGAATTGCCTTTAATCGCATCAGGTCCTCGTACTGTCTGGAGCTGTGTCAGCATCGTATGTGTGCATCACTGACAGGTGACAGCATCAGCGTCAGGTGGTATATCAACATAAGTATAACGCTCGGGATCAGCACCCGAGCAGCACCAGATGTCAGCACCAGAGCAGCACCAGAGCAGACCCAGAGCAGCACCAGATGTCAGCACCAGAGCAGCACCAGAGCAGCACAAGATGTCAGCACCAGAGAAGCACCAGATGTCAGCACCAGAGCAGCACCAGATGTCAGCACTAGAGCAGCACCAGAGCAGCATCAGATGTCAGCACCAGAGCAGCACCAG
>JACJUY010002884.1:15216-53982 GCA_014220935.1 Platorchestia sp. MABIK | reverse complement strand
CAAAAGTGGCCGCTTCAAAATCACGCTAACATCAAAACATCACTTGCAATCTCAGGGATGAAAATCTGTCAAGAGATCCAACTCGATCAAAGTTCCACACCAAAATACAAGATGGGAGATGTTTTAATACTTTGTTTCAATTTTGATGCATGCTCATAAAAAGTTTCGCTCGAGTCGTTCTCTTTTTCTTCTAATTCAGAATTTTAGAAATTTCCACAGGTTCTGAAAACAATATCCAAAAAATTAAATGAGATTGATTTTTCAATGTTTTCTCTCAATTTTGGTGCATGTTCGTTCATCAAAGAATTTCTCTCGAATCGTTCTCTTTTTCTTTTAATTCTTAATTTTCAAAATTTCAGGAATTTCTGAAAATAACATTGAGCATCAAACTCTTACGTCGATCTTACAAAATTTGATCTCTGATGTAATACTGAACTTAATTTCTATGATTATGTGATGAATACTAATACAAATTGTATGCTATTCGGATACATTCTCACCATGGCATGAAATAAGCCATTACGATTCATGACAGACAATGTGACTTAATTATTATTTCCCCTCTATTCCTACTCGGGCGACTGAGCGTGACTGATGTCCGAAAGCCCGTGACTTGGGTACCAACCGTAGAACGAACCCCTCGTTTTGTTTGTGTTTCCATGTTTTATCATTGTATTTATGGCATAACATTTTCTACGCTGTGAAAGTTTCTACATAACGGTGGTCGATTGGAATACAAAGAACTAAGCCGCAAAAACCGTGAAGTTTGACGTACAACTGGTAATTCAACGGCAAAAGTTTGGGAATGAGAAAACAGAGAGGCTTCTCAAACTTGATATTTTTTTTAAAAACTAAAATATTTATCTCCGGGCAAAATACTACCTATAGAATACAGGTAGTATTTGAAGACGGAATTTTGACCGTATTATTTGAAAATATGACGACGGTATTTTGAATATTTTACTGCTGTGGGATCAGTTTTTTTTTTGTGTTTAGCTTTTATTTTGATGGATTTCGCACTTCAAAGTCCTTAATTATATAATTATTGAGACACGCTGTTCATCCTCCCCCTGCTGGCATTCAAGCTAACTCTACGTGTAAATTTAAGGATTTCGATCGAGCTTAACCTTAAGCATCAGTTTACGGGTCTTGAAAATACTTTCTTGCACTTAAAGTGGTTCTAATTTAGTAGCTACAAATGCTACCTATAAAGCTAGGTCATTAAACTGAGCATCGAGACTTTCAAGTAAACTGTAAGGGTTAGGGCCTCGATACAGCTCCATACCATGCAGTCAGCCAATGATTCTAGCCGTTTGAACTCCTCTTTTCACGTGTTTTATACCCGGCTAAAATCTGAATTTTAACCATTAGATTTGGCGGGCTTTTTCTCTCGGCCGAATTTGCCGAGAAAAGTTACTGATTAAACCGTAGGAAAAAAATGAGCATCACGTGTAGGTAAGTCGGTCGGCAACTGTTGAAGTTTCGTTTTTCTTGACTGTCGTGATGAGCAGTGAGAGGAAGAGAACTTAACACAATGCTTTATTGAGAAGTTCTGTATTTAAAACTGCAAAACTTAGCACAACTTGAATGAATGAAGCCTTAACCTTGCGTTCATGCTTTTAAAGAACTTGAAGGCTATGGTTAAAATCTTATTCAAAGAGCCTCTGTAAGTTCATGAAGCACAATTGTGAAGAAAAAAGCATATAAGAATTAGTTAGGGTGTTAAATTGTTCTCAGATAAATAATATCAGTTCAAAAGGTAAAACAAAATAAGAATGAAGGACGGCCATCAAACTTTGCGTACATGAATTAAACAACGTTGGTCAAAAAAGCTCCATGTATTGTCAATATCTTTCACCGTATGAGTTCATAAATATTCCTCTTGTAATAAGATTTTCAGGCGCTTATCGCCATTTATCAGTGATGTTTTCAAAAAGGAAAAGAAGTTGAAGTTTTTTGGTGAGCTTATAGTGGTGTATTGCTGTTTCGCTAAGCCGTATTTGAAATCATGCACCAACGTTATTTAGAGACTGTACTTGCATTGAGCTTTATTATAGTTACGTGTTAAAATGTTTGAGGTTGCTTAGCTGTCTCTCTAGCTGCAGTGGTGTATCACAATGGAATCTACGTTTGCGTTCGAGTGGTGACAGCAATTTCGCCAGATTTGCTTTATTATTGATAGATGAACTCATTTTCATGTGGATTTCTGACAATATTTAACCTAGATACTTTTCAGCATTGGACAACTCTGTGGTGCTGCAAGATACTGACTAGTCCTTATGGTTAAATTTGACATGAAAAAGCTCGAATACAAAGCTCTTGACTGATTCAAAAAAGAACAATACGGCAATCCTGTGCGTTGATGAGCTGGCTATCTTCTGCCAATGCCTCCTGTTGAACATCAACAATAGATGAAGAGGACATTGTTTCTGCTTGCCGGTTCGTCGCCATGCGCCTGCTCGATGTCAGTAGGCAAGAGACTTTAGCTCGTCGTTTGCAGAATGTCTTCGAGCTGTACGTTATCTCATACGAACCTCAACTTAAACGGATTAAATTTACACGGAGGTCTTCATATTATACGATGCTTGACTCAAGTTTTGAATGAATTCAAATAGCTGGGACAAATTTAAACTCTAATAGGAGTTTGCATACCACGATGTCTTGAAACTAGTGATGGTGATGCAGAAATCTATAGAGTCTTAGCACTTCACTAACTAGTAGTTTTAACGGAATTTTTTATGTTTTTAAGCCGAAAATCAAATAATTGAGTTGCATGAATTTTTTTGCGAAAGTTATAAAATGAATTGAAAAAAATTGCGTGGCAGCGCTCCTACTGATGTGGTAGGACAGGGCTGGTGAAAATTAGATAATCAAAATTAGCAGATAATAGCATTAAGAGCTCCTCACCAGGAAAAAAAAACGCTGACCTGGATTTTGCCACAAGATCGCTTAGTGTTAGATCTTTCTTAGGGTTCTTTGGAAAATTTCATAAATTCAACAACGCTTTTTTACACTGCCTTGTGAACATATTTTAGAGTATTTCGCAGTTCAAATTGGCTGTCAACACATAATTAAGTCCAATCTCCCATTAAGGTATCCTACGTAGAAATTTCTATAAGTACTCGTTTATCGATAACAATGCTCACGTAATCATTGGTTGCAAGACATCGCTTTTTCTGGCAAAATTTATCTTGCGCCAAATTTCATTAACATAAAAACAAACTAAAAACTTGAGATAGAAAAACCCAATCCAGAAATCTTGATTCAGAGGCCACTTGCGGTACTGAACAGATCATCCCATGTACACGCCAATTTTAAAACTCGTTTTGAAAGGGAAAAGTTTTCACATATTTCCCTAATCCCTCATAGTAGAGCAGTTGCTAAAATATTCTAAATTTGTCACAATTTTGTTTATTTCAATCCGTTTCCATCAATGAAACGCTAATCAGAACAGATGACGACAGGCGCAGAGCTTTCGATTTTCAGTGAGCAAGATGATTTTCCCTAATTAAGATATTAGAAATGTTCTAATAAGATATTAGAAACATTATTTCTGAGCAAGGGGTGACGCTTCATCAGATCAATTATCAGTGCACTCGTATCTCCTTTTCGTAAAAAATGCATAATTTTCGTTTCATTATCGCTTGTTGACAGTGTGAATATGTAAAATGCTGAATTTTTGTCCTTCCATTGGGACTTGTTAGACCAGCGAAAGGATTCAATTGCTAAATAAAATGAAATAGAAATTTAAACGAAAAAAAAATTAAATTGATTTTAATAAAATCAATTGAAATGTTTGAGCCTCTTAAAACCAAATTTTCATCGTTATATGTAAATAACAATCAAGCTTCCATGGAGCTTATAAGCGAAGGGTAATTTTTACATCAATTTACAGCATCATCTTCAGCGAATCAATAACATAAAGCGCCAGTAAACTATGAAAATTAAGGATTAGAAATGATAAGTTTCTGATTAACTAGTGTTGAAACCGAGTTCAGACATTAACTTTCAACTCACGCTTATCTGTCTGTACTTGCACTCCATAAAATGCAAAATGATTAATACTGCACACTTACATCGCTACAGTGAATAACATACTGTAACATTATCCTTGACTACATTCATGTGCTGTTACGAAAGCAATTTCCTGCTGTACCTTTGATCAGAGCCCTTATTGCATGTGTTTATTTACCGATACAAGCAAGTACCGCAGCCTCATAGCCGTAAAATGCTCTTCCAGTAATCACGATTGCGTAAAAATTCGATGCTCTGCCCTTTCGTCTAATTCCAAATGTGGACTCGGCTGAGTCTTTCTGACACAGGTGCTGCTGAGCATCAAGCTCCAAAATAATAACTTAGAATTCATTCTCGTACACCACAAGGTTTTTTCAAAGAGAATGCTGAAAATTGTTTCCGTGGTTAAACTTGTAAGGTTTTCTCATTGGAAAATCAACTCAAAGATTGTAATGCAAATAAGATAGTGGCTAGAATGATAGAGGTGAATTAAACGGAGTAATTGGAAGCCAGTTTTAAAAATAATATTGATCTTGATTACAATATTATTAATAATAATTTCACCACGGTCGAAATGGAAATATGAGACTGTAGCATCTCACGTCAGAACATTGCGCAGTTGAGAATAATCTTAATTGCACGGTATAAATTTTTTCCAAAATAAATGAGATATTGAGTGATCAGGAGCATGTCTACGAGTTGGGGAGTGATAGCCCGGGTGAGAAATGGCGTCCTGGGCCCCTGAAGAGCCCCAAGCCTGGTCAGCAAATTGGGGCCTTTCATTAAGCTGATCGTTCAGACTTCGATCTGCACGTCGGCCCTGAGAAATAGACTTTAATGATCCAATGTTTCGTGGCCGCTAGCGATGAAATCCCCCTTAAAAGAATTAAAATCTCGAGAGAACTGAGATGATTTCATCATCTTGCCTCCGTGTGAAGTCCGCGACGATGCGCCTCTCTGAACTTAATTGAAGGCTGGCAGCGGCTGCGAGAATTTCGCGAGTGTCGTAATCGCATTAACGGTCTACGCATAAAATTAGCTCTACAAATTTACTCTTCATTTTAACTTCAGAGCTTACGCCCAGCGACTGAGGAAATATACTCGGATGGATTCTCCCACTTAGTCACTCTTCGGCGCTTCGTTTTTGTATTTTCAGAAGACTTGCTTCGCAATCGCCATGAGGTGGTCCCGTTACGGAGTGGAGGTGTAATTTCACGGTGTTTATTAGCGGGTAACAGCCTGGCTGCAAGGTTAGGAGCTTATGTTGTTGCGCTGTGCACTGATAAACTAATTGTTTGATTTTGTTGTTGATTTTTTTAACAGCTGCATATTGCAGGCGATTTGCTGATGCTCCACAATTAGAAATGCAATCCTACTTGCTACGTCAGTTTCATGTTTTGTACTACAATTAGTTTTTTTCCATGGATACTATCGATCATAAAAGTTGTGCGTTCTTAAATTTTTTTGAGTTAGATATTTTTCACGGGGTAGTTTTTCCCTTCGCCAACAATTGATCTCATTGTTTGCCAAAGTCAGTGTTGGAAATTTCCATAGTTAGATAGTGTTCATGAATGAAAATTTCTAAGTTATACAATACGTCTTTACCACATGTATACGTAGAATATTAACTTTAGAGTACAAATACATATCTAAGTGGTTTCATTCTACAACTCTCAAAAAAATTAATTATCACAATTAAAATCGTTTTTTCTGTGTGGTAAATGTTAACTTTGTTTCGCCCGCGGTAACTTTTTATTCACATCAAAAACTAGCACAAATTCTGGAAGATCATTCTTAATAAACCTTGAAACAATTCTCTCTCTCTGTCCATCTTTTTTACACAAAGCCGTAACTCCGTCTTAGTGTTGACCGTAATGACTGTTTGATGCATGGGTCATGCGTCAGAGCGACGCTCTTGCCTGTTCCATAAGTCCTAAAATATTGAATCACCCTACAAATTGCATACTATGGACATGCGATTTTCTGTTGAGGTTAGTGTATCAGCGGATTAGCGACGACTTAAAGCAACCGATTGCACAGGATCAGACTTTGAGTACCGAGACCAACGTGCTACAAAACTGACGAACGTGGTCATAAAGTAAATCGATCATAAAGTAAACTTACTCGGTTCCTTTCGTTTGTGCCAGCTCAAACGTCTTTCGAGGGTAGATGAAAAGGACTGTATCTCTATCTCGAACTTATGTTGGACAATTTTAGATTACACGAGTACATTACGCCAATTTTTTACGTTACGTTTTTTTCGAGCAACACAAACCTTGCGGTGTCAGTTGTGTACCGGGTGTCCCAAAATAACTATGCCCAATTTTCAAGGGCTGTAATTCAGAAACTATTAAACTGAAATAAAATTAAAAAGTCACATATTGTTTCTTAACATTTGTTCCATCTTTGCATAAAATTTCAGAAGAATTGATCCGACCGTTTTCTTTAAGCAGTATTTTTAGTGACCGACACTGAAAACCTGTTTGCACACTTTTATTTAACTTTGAATCTTATGATATTAAAAATTTGGTTTTAATATCATAAAATTCGAAGTTAGTTTCTGATTTAACGAATTAAAGCCCTTGAAATTTGTCGTTTTTTGAGACACTCTGTGTATTTTTCAGGACATATTTCAGCCTTACGAAAAGCGATCTAAATCATCCATGTTCTCTTAAGAGTTCTAGCTATTAAACAGTGTATGATTTGTAAACTCAGATTTGAGGTAAAATTCGGGAAGGGATTGCTATTATTCAAAACTAATATTTGTTTTACTAATTTTGATTTCGTTGATATTGCTGTAGGACACAACTGCGTTGCTGCTGCGGCCCCGCAACTGCATCACGACGAGCACCAGCGGCGTAGTTTCGACATGAACACGGCCTGCTGCCGCCGCCTTCGAAAGATAAGGAAAGAAGACATCTTCAGAAAATCCTGCTCATGGACCTAAGGGAAGACTCGAGGGCGAGTGTTTGGATAGCCTCCCAAATGTGTCGGCAATTTACGACTAACTTTTCTAAAGGAACATTTTGGGCAAAAGTTGACTGCCTCACCGAAGCTTGACTGTCGCATTGATGAAAGTCCAAATGGTGGCCGTTCGGTAGGAAGGTGTGGGTGCAGTGGGAGAGAGCGACATGTCGCACAGAGAGCCTTAAAACTTCTGATCAGATTGAGAAAAAGTGTAACACGACTTTCAAATTCGAGCGCCAAGTTTTGACAAGTTTTATAAGATCCTATATTGAGAACTTTCGAATGAAAGAGCTTTGGCCTTGAATTTGCGGGGGAGCTTTTTTCATTTTCCCACCTTTTCAATGGAATCGAATTTGAGGAGACAAATTTTCTGCTCTACTTCACTTCATAACGAGGAAATTTGTCTGTAGAGTTCATACGAAATTGGCGAAAAAAGAATTTGTTTTGGCGAAAAAAAGAAAAAAAAATTTCCATTGTTTTTACACCGGTGAAATAAATGATTCAGGTATTTACGATAGACTTAGGTATATATGAAACTTCGGTCAGTAATGTAAGGTTTGCTTGCATCGTGGGTAGAAGCAAAGACTCGATTCTGTCCTTATTGAATCGCTCATAATTTTTTTTCACAAGTGCGCCCGCTAAATCTTCAGACGAATTTTTTTGAAGGATTTTGTTAGATCTTAAAAGTCAGTTGGTGTTACATAATAACATCGCCTGCGATTCTTTTGTATGAAATAGTTTCGACGTTCCTCATGAAAAAGAGTTTTTCTGTAAAACGTCCAAGAATTATTAAACCGTAACGGAGAATATCTTCAAAACCATAGCACGCAGAGTACGGGGAAGAAGCGGAGTTGCAAACGCGACTGTTAATGCTTTTGATGTGTTTATCCTATGAATTATGCCACTACATTTTTACTTTTAAGAATTAATAAATTTACTTTTTGCATAATTATCATGTATAAAATTGTATCCGTGTCATCAAGTCTGCGAGATATTTTACTTACGCTTCAGCTGAAACATAAGTAAGGTTTTGTCGCAGAGGATGCAAGCATTTAATTTACTTGGTAATTCTCCTTAACTTAGAAATGGTGCTTAACTCCAGCTTCACTCCAAGCTGTTTATGTGTCCAAAATTTATGTAAGTCCGAATTCTTAAACTCTGATGTGACATTTATCATGTCCAATATAAATCCAAGAGTTGAAGCTGTAAACTTTTTTACCAGAAGAGAACTACGGCATTTGCATCCTCAATTCATTCAGTGCTGTATCACTGCAGCTGCAGAGAAGGGATTACATGGTACAAAAGGCACATTCAAGCAGACCAACAGCAGGAATATGGGCTACCGAGCGTTTTTTGTCAGCAGAAGAAAGCAAATCAATTTAGTTCTGATGTGATGATGCCAGAACTGGCTTGGACAAACGTAATTGCTATGATTTTACTATAATATTAAGCGTCAGTAACAGTCATTGACTCACTCGTAACATGTAAATGCCCAATCAGTGTTTAAGTCGACAGTTCACTGGAAAAAGTAGCCGCAGCTGCAGTGTACGTTCTGATATACAATTACAGTATTTGAACTTTGTTTGAGTTCCTCTGAAGTTCCAAATGGTCATGAGATCAGAGCAAGGTTGATGCACATTACAACTTGGAATTTTTTTGAACTTTGAGCCGTAGGATATATGTAGAAAACGTAGTTTGTTCATAGCTGTTTGCTTTACCAGAGTTTCACATGAGAATATTCGACAACACTTTGAAATTTTATTGTATCGCCATGGATCATTTATTATTTGAAACCTTTTTTCTCTCCCTCAATTCGGAACATATTGCACAAAATTTAAAGTATGTTTAGGTATACCTCTTCACTATCCTTATTGAGTCACTGTTAGTCTCTTAACCTTATCTTTAAGCCTTTTCCCTTATTTATTTCATCACGGTATTTTCAAAGTATACATCATGAATTGTACGCTTAACCATATTTTTGATGGATATTACATGGTTTCTAATCTTTTTGCTGAGATAGGATATTTCTTAGTGTGAATCTGCCAAAGAAATAAGAAAACGGACATTCTGAGCAGTCCTCTACTCACACCGCCGTGAGTTCTGAGAAGCTCTGATTGCAATATAATACCTAAAGTACAGGATTACTCGTGCTCTTTTGTGTCGGGTTGTTTATCGAAATAATTATTCTACTTACAAATTCCTTGACAATTATGCTTTTGACGAGGGTTAAATGATTCAATATCAAGAAAAAGCGTTTCCACGAAAATTTACTGTAGAATCAATGAAAGTTCTTTTCTAAAATGAACACTTACAACAGCCACGTCCACAACACAGAGTGTGGTTATAAGTTCATCCGAGAAGGACCTAAATTTCTCTTTAGGTTGAGTGAAATACTTAAATGGTCTGCCTGTGAAAAAACGGAGTTGAGCTTCTCTCATTTCGTAGCTAAAAATTGTTTTTTTTTACTAATTCATCATACAGTACATGTTTTTCCCTAGCTGTATTCTTACTGAGAGCAAAGCGTGAACAGTGACAACCAACAAAGCAAACATGATTACGGAAGCTTTGAATACATAAAATAGATTCATAAATAGTTCAAAAATAGAGAAACAGGCAATTTCGATAACATCAACTTAAAAAAGAACATTGTTCACCGACAACATTCAACGAAAATTGTTTGCCTGCAGCACTCAGAACGTATCCTTTCGAATTCATAGTCTCCAAAATGTGTAAAAAACATTCCGGTTTCCTTTCGAAACAGCTAGCTCGAGTGTAAGCGCCCGTTCCTCACAGTCTCGAACTAAGAAGCAAATTTACAACCCGCAAATATCCGATAAAAAATTTTTCTCTTTGCGCTAGAGACCTGGAGCTCAGATTTAGAGTTCAGAATGTAGGTTATGTGCTCAGAGGTTGCTGCAGAATCTAGTTACGAAACACCAGACCCATAAATCTACGTTCAGAAATGCACAAAACCAAGCCGTCAATAATTAGAGAGCTTGGTGAAAGGTGTTAAATTGAATACGAAGAGTACACGTGAAGGTAAGAGGCATTAATAATATTGTATAATGCAGGAAATTGCCGACGGAATGTGATTGCGGCTACAGTATTGCACATGATGATAGGAGGTGGCTGCAAGATTGCTTAGTGCAAGAAATGGCTAAGAATTGTGATTGCGGCTACAGTTAACTAATGATAAGCCTATCAAAATTTGATTCCCGCCATGATTAGCATCGATAACTTCCAATGCTTTAGTAATATCTGAATATATTAGCCTTGTTTTAATGTTCGAAAAATGGGATCTGTAATTGAGAATAAAGTATTGTCATAACTAAAAATATTCCCTATCCCTTCAACCAACGAACAAACTTTTTGACTCTTGAACGAAATATTAATACATAATACAAAATTAATACAAATTCTAATACATAAAATTCAGTAAATGGGAATTTTTCATCAAAACATTTAGAATTTAAGAATGATGTGATTTCCTCATGTTCTTCAGAAACGACGTTGGTCGATAAAGGGCTAAAATCGCCGTGCCCAACAATGCACAGTTCGTTTGTTTCTTGCGTTCTGGCTTGGGGTTAGACTTGGAAACGTTTTAGTTCATTAGCGAATTTTCACCGGTAGATTTGGCGGCCCTACTTTTTTTCCAACACAAACGCAGTTTCTTTTCGACTATCACCAAAAAAAAAAATATCATCTGGCAACCCTGGAGTGTTGCAAAATTCTGGATGTTCAAATTTTACTGAAACGAAGCTAAAGCTTGAGAATTTGAGTCAATAACATTAGCCGTAGGGTTGCCAAGTCTACCAGTGAAGTTTTACAGCCGGCTGTATCCCTACGACAACTAAGATGTTTGAAAATCCGACCCCTGATCTCCCACGTCTCCGGTCACGCCATGTAAACAGGGTACCTCAACGCTAAACTGAACTGGACTTTTTTGGTTCTAAATTGCGGAATGTTTATATCAAGCGGAATTGGTTTTAAGTTTATCCTAAAGCAAAAATGGAGGAAGGGAATAGTTGATATAGAAAAGTTTGCACGAATGAATTGCGGCCCAACTAAAAAAACTTCGTTTTTACGGTGTGCATAAGCTAACATAGAGCTAATCAGAAAAAAATACATTTGTGATTCTTGCATGAGGATATACAGGGCAAGTATATCTTATCATTATATGTACAGGTGACCCACAAAATCTGGTCTTAGTACCTCGTGTGTATGTTTTGTATTAACTGTTATCTACAGTATGTTACGTATTAGATGGTATCTATGTTATGCAATAGCAGGCATCTATGTTACGTAATAACTGGTATCAATTTTACCGAATAACTGGTGCCTATGTTGCGTAATAACTGGTGTCTATGTTATGTAATAACTGGTATCTATTTTACCAAATAACTGGTGTCTATGTTACGTAATAAGTTGTATCTATGTCACCAAATAACTGATGCCTGTCTTACGTAATAACTAGTATACCTATGTCTCCAAATAACTGATCTCTATGTTACGTAATAACTGATGTCTCTGTTACATAATAACTGGTACCTATGTCACCAAGTAACTGATATCCATGTCACCAAAAAACTGGTATCTATATCACGAAGTTATAGATATCAAGGTTACGAAATAACTGATATTTATGTAACGAAAAAACTGGTACATGTTGTACAGAATAGTTGGCGTCTCAGAGGTGTCGAGTTCTAACTTTTCACTCTCGACCAGCTTTTGTCAGCAACCACACGGCTTGGTGGCGCCTGCAATACCGACTTGAAATGTCAAAATGCTTCCATTATTGACGGGAAATTTTATTTTTACTTTCCGACCCGTTCCATTCTAACGGCAATATTTTCGGTGCTGAGCGTAGAGTTTCAGAATGCTTCAGTGCTTGTCTTGTACTGTAATGTTTTTTCACTGTTTGATTTTAAAAGTGAGGCTTGTGACAATTTTCTGTGACTTTGAGCACTAATTTTTTCGTACTCTGCTCCACTCGTGTTTTCGAAAAAAGTAATTCCTGAAGTCGTCAGCATTTCTCTCTAATTGTTATTGTTCTTTTTATTTTCTGATAAGCATCAAAGCGATGGAATTTTCTGCCATTCCGAATTCCGTGCTAAAATAAGAATTGTTTTAAATATCCTAAAAATGTTTTGTGAGTGTTTATTTTAAATTAACCAATACAGGCTAGAGGTTTTTTAACTGTTGGAAAAATGACGATTTGCTTGGAAAATAACGCACATGTTTTTTCAACTTTTTTTATCCAAATTGTTTTTAGTATAAATGATGTAAGGAAATTGAATTGAAATGAAATACTGGAATGAAATTCATAAGTAAAACAAATTAAAATAATAAAGGCTTTTCAGGTACAGTTTTATTTCAGCATAAAAAAGTTTGAATGCGAAGATCAAGCTTTGAATGTTAGAGAGCTTGGTTTCCAATTTTGCTGTGCAAATTGAATGTATTTGACTTTGCTGTAAATGCTGAATAATTTTGCGTATTTCAGATTCAGGCTTACAAATTCACTGATGACGACATTCTATATTTTTAAAGAAATGTTTTTGGAGTCTCATAACCTTCCCTGCTTGAAATGTTTCAGAAATCAGAGCTAAAGTATCTTCACAAGACATTCATCGACAAATTTTGATGAATCAATGCAAATTTTCGAGGTGTCTCAAACAGTTCTGAGACAGCCAGGATCTCTAAAGGCTGAATTAAATTGATGCTGTCAATGTCTCTAAATATTTGATTTAGCTTTTAGGTAGGTTACCCTATTATTGTTTAACTTATGCGGTAGAAGAGATCCTCAAAGTACTTATCCTAATAGCATTCGAAAAGGTCTTCCAACCAAATAACAGCAACCACGTGACCTACCTGAACGGAATTACTACCGAAAATCAACCTTTGATTCGTTTACGAAATCGTCCAACGTAATAACGTAATTAACTAAATTAGTTCAATTTAGCGTCATATTCTTTAAATTTGCTGACGAAGTCCTCAAGCATGATAAGGCACTGGCTAAATTTTTTGGAATCAAGGTCATATTTTTTAAATTTGTTTACAAAGTCTTCAAGCATAATAAGGCACAACCAAAATATATTCAATTTAACGTCATATCTCTAAATTTGCTTACGAAGTCCTCAAACACGATAATGCACTAGCTAAATTTGTCCAGAACTGCATCACATAAAAGACTGAATATGGTGGTGCGGGGAGGCATAGGCGGAGTTGTTAATGGTCTGTTAACTGGGTTGTCTACCTAAAAATAAGTACATAGATGAGATTAGATGAGTTAGGTTGAGCCTCGATTACGGTAATATAGGCGTTCCAAAGAGAGGAAAGATGAAGGGATCATTTAGTATGGACTTGGGGGAATATGAAATCTTTGCACATAGTGCATAGACACAGCACGTTTAGAAAAAAGTATATGTATGACACAAGGTTTAAGTTTAAGAAGAAAGTAGTAGGTACTGCAAAACAGGACAGCAGTGAACCGAAAAAGATGGTCCGTAACGAAAAATTGAATCTATTATATTTCATCTTTCATCAAAAATAAAATGAATGTTAAAAAACAAATGCTCGGAGGAAACGGAAGCCCATCGCAGGAAACGTTTTAAATCAGGCCCGCGCCTTTTAAATAAGTATAATTTGCGCTTTAAATGAAAGAATGCGGGATTTTTATGAGTTCTTGCTGTTTTCATGCAAACATGTAGGTGTTGCGACTTCTTTCCGCGCTATTTTCTTAGTTCACACTAAGGTTCGTGATGACAACCATGAACATTCGCCACTACGGAGACTTTTTTAAGATTACGTTGTGTCAGGTCTTTGACGCACGCGATATTCGCATCATCTGCCTTCGCTTAAACCTACATCATTCGTCACGGCAATCTAAGAACAAAGAGCCGCGGTTTCTGGGCTGGTGTGATTGATGCGATGCTCTTGGTTTTGTCAATTGCTGCGTCAATGAAGGAACATCTCGATCATCTTCTTGCTCATTTTCTTGTTATTGTCGTTCCGTTCAGAATATTGTCCGGCTGATCTCTTGGTTCAGTGTATTTAGTCTTTCAGTTGGATATTCTTTCTCTCAATTGTCCAATCCTTTCCATCTGGTTTGTATTTCAACGTGCTGTCTATTTCTCTTCGCCGGCACTGCTTATTGCCCAAATCTTTCTCTCGATTTAATATATTGCCTAGTCCTCTCCATCCGCATTGTTTACGGTCTGCTCTGTGTACTGTCTAATCATTACCCTCCATTCAAAATTTTTTTTTACCTTTCCATTTGTTCTGCACATTTTTCAGTCCCTTCCCTCGATTTAATATATAATATTTTCCCTTACAACTGTTCTGTATATTGCCTAGTCCTTTCATTAGCTCAATATATTGTGTTTTCCTTTCTATTTGTTCTGTGTTATCATCGGCTTTCCCTCAATTTAAGATATCGTCCATTTCCTTCTGTCTGTCCTGCATATTGTCGAGTAATATCCTTCAATTCAATTTGTTGCCGTTTCCTTTAACTTTGTTCATTGTAGTGGGAATTTATTTCCCTTCGTTTATTATGTTGTTTAATCTTTCTTCTCGTGCAGTTCATTTTTCCGTGTAGGATGCTGTCTACCCCTCGTTCGTATAGGATTCTATTTAGCCCTCGCCCCGATGTAGGATACTATCTAGCCCTCCTTCTTCTTGCAGGATATTATCTGGGTGTTTTCCTCCGGGTAGAATACTGTCTATCCTTCTTTCTTCGTGTAGGATACAGGTATGCCTTTCTCCTCCTTGTAGAATGCTGTCTTGCCTTCCTTCTTCGTGCAGGATACAGGTAAGCCCTTCTCCTCCGTGTGGAAAACTGTCTAGTTCTTCCCATCCTCACAGTATGTTTTTCCACGCCATGAAGGATTAATCTAGCGCCATCAAACTGAAAAAACTTTTGTAGAGGAAATCACCTTCATTTTTGTTTCGTTCTCGTTTAAATTTTTGAATGAAACTCTTCGCTTAAAAAATTTTTCTTGACCTGATTCTAGACCGTGTTTTGGAAATTTAATTCCAGCTCATCTTCGATAAACTAAAATACAGTTGTTTTATGTTTATTTATTCATAATATATATAAATATTTATATATATATATGTATATTATTTTGAAGCCAACATATTTACGTGACTCGCAATGGAGCACAATTAAATGACTTTCTGACACAATTAAATGACTTTTCTGAAACAATTAAATGACTTTCTGACACAATTAAATTACTTTTCTGACACAATTAAATGACTTTTCTGACACAATTAAATGACTTTTCTGACACAATTAAATGACTTTTCTGACACAATTAAATGACTTTTCTGACACAATTAAATGACTTTTCTGACACAATTGAATGACTTTTCTGACACAATTAAGGGACTTTTCTGACACAATTAAGGGACTTTTCTGACACAATTAAGTGACTTTTCTGATACAATTAAATGACTTTTCTGACACAATTAAATGACTTTTCTTACACAATTAAGTGACTTTTCTGACACAATTAAGGGACTTTTCTGACACAATTAAGTGACTTTTCTGATACAATTGAATGACTTTTCTGACACAATTAAATGACTTTTCTGACGCAAATAAATGACTTCTCTGACACAATTAAATGACTTTTCTGACACAATTAAATGACCTTTCTGACACAATTAAATGACTTTTCTGACACAATTAAATGACTTTTCTGACACAATTAAATGACTTTTCTAACACAAATAAGTGACTTTTATTCAAAGACAATGTAAATTTATTGAGCCACATTGAATGTAATACGAGAAAAATTTAAGTCTTTTTACTCAATATGAATAACATCTTCATCACCACAACGCAGAACCCTTCATTGAATAAACGGGATATTTACTTTACCACGTTGATGATCATTCAATATCTTGTTGATGAAATGACGCGCTACGACCAGTTCACCGCTCATAACGCTCATCACAGGGGTGCTGAAAATTTATTTACTATCAGACCAAACTGCTCACAACAAATTTGGATTAGTATTTTTTGATGCACGTCCCTTGGGTAGCGATGCTTTTATCCTGACGTTGATTCCATTGTTGGAAGGACTTCTGGAAGGCTTCTTTTGGAATGGCCTTCAGCTTTTCTGTTGTATCCTTCTCACTGTCAGACACGAGGTTAGAGAAATTTCCATTTCAGGACCGTTTTTTAATTTTTGAAAGGATCCAGATGAGAGAGAAGCCTGTGTGGATGGACAGAATTTTTTTCTCCTAACTAATTTTGCGGATCATAAGCGAGGTGTGGCACGACTGGGAGCAAATTTCCTACCCTCTGAACTCATTTGCAATTTATCTATTAAAATTTGTTGAACGGACCCGGGCGAGATGTTCCAGTTCATTAGTGAGCTGTCATGTAGTCGTTCGCCTGCTTAAGCGAACAATTTTTGACGCTTTCTGCTCGTTTTGTCTGTTTTTGAGGTTGAAGTAGGTCCTAACCGTTGCTTGTTTTCAACAGACTCATTCGCTTTTCTAAATCACTCATACCATTTGTGATCAGTCATCATAATCTCCGCATTCCCTTTTCTAAATCACTCATACCATTAGTGATCAGTCAGCATAATCACCACATTCCCTTTCCTAAATCACTCAAACCATTTGTGATCAGTCATCATAATCTCCGCATTCCCTTTTCTAAATCACTCATACCATTTGTGATCAGTCATCATAATCACCACATTCCCTTTTCTAAATCACTCATACCATTTGTGATCAGTCAGCATAATCACCACATTCCATTTTCTAAATCACTCAAACCATTTGTGATCAGTCATTATAATCACCACATTATCGCCACGCACTAATTTTTACAATCCATTGGTTTGTTTGGCATTTAATAAAATTTTGAACCAAATTCAGTACAAACACATTGTTCAAGATCTTTGTTGCTAGACTGGCACGGTGAACACGATCTCAAGCATTCGACTCTGTAAGCTGACACACAAGTCACAACTTGGTCAATTTAACTTGGCACAGACTGTGTCAAAGGATCAGGCTGTCAGACTTATTACTTCAAATGGATGTCTCATCAGCAGTTGATGTAAAAAATTAATTCACCACACTATTTCATCACACCTCGTATGCCTTTCATTTCTGAACATCTCACCAAGATCACACGGGCGTTGTTGTGTAGTGTGCTGTGTCATTTGTGTAGTTGTTGTGTAGTGTGCTGCGTAGTTGTTGTGTAGTGTGCTGCGTGCCGAACCAAATATCGTTTCTGTTTGCTGGCGAGTTTTTATGTGTTCAAATACATTCAGGTTCATGAATGGATGTCTGACATGGTTTATTGGTGTGCTGCAGTCGATTTTGAGTTCATGCAGAGTATTAAGCATGGATTTTACTTCAATGGGTTCTCGAAGTTTTATTAAAATATGTTTAATTTTATCAAAATTAGAAAATACCTTACAAATAATATCTTTCAATGTATCGTGAATAATACCTTTCGACATTTTTAAAAACCTCTTACTTGAAATTGTTGTTTGAAACTTTTGTAAAAATTAGTCGGTGTACATTGATGTCTTGATAATATTTCTAACAAAGCGCGTCTCCATAAACATTCCAAATTCTCTAACCTACCTATATAATTTTGAAAATGAAATCCCAACACGTTATGTGAAAAGTTGATAAGTACCACAAAATCAATAAAAATAATACGCATAACCAGATTCCAATAGCATTAAATTTCTTAACGCTTAAAAAAAATCACGATGTATCTCATCATACGCATAACCAGATTTTAATAATAGTTAATTTCTTATCGCGTGAAAAATCACAATGTATCTCTTGCATTGTGAATTGCCCGCCTACGTCGCCTCACAGCTGCGGGGCCTCAAATCTTACTCGCGCTTTCTCGCACGATTGTGCCGTCTCGGACTTCGTTTCCGATCTCACATCAAGAGAGACAAGCCAAAAATGAAGCAAGCGCTCCACAGTCCGAGATGCTCGAATTTGCAAACCGGCAAAAATGTAAATCGCGAGCTCTGTAGCTCACACACAACGCACGCGTTGTGCTCTGCTCTGCTTTGAATGCGCAATTAAATGGCCTTGCCATGGCGGTTACAACACACAGCAGTGAGATATATTTAACAACGAAGTAAGCCGCTCCTCTCCCTGGCAACGGCTGATATAATAAATCCGATACATGCTAATGAAACGGAGTCAACTCATTAATTTATGTAGGCTCTATTTAAACTGAGACAAAGATATATCCATTATTTTGCAGCCACACAGAATAGAGATAGTTTGCAGTCACAGCCCTGCTATGGAATTTGTTTGTGGTTATTCCACTACCAGTTTTTTGTATTCATTCCCCTACCTGTTTGTTTGCAGCCACACACCTGCCAGTTTGTTTGTAGTTATTTCTCTAGCAGTTTGTTAGCAGCCACACACCTGCCAGTTTGTTTTGTTAGCAGTCACACACCTGCCAGTTTGTTAGCAGCCACAAACCTGCCAGTTTGTTAGCAGCCACACACCTGCCAGTTTGTTGGCAGCCACACACCTGTCAGTTTGTTAGCAACCACACACCTGCCAGTTTGTGTGAAGCAGCTGCCGATCTGCCACTCCAAAATCGATCTCACCAGCCCCTCCGTGTCTTGCCTTCATACCCCAGAGAACTTGTTTTCTCCGTCAACTTCAGAGCTTCGATGCTGTTTGCAGAAAATTCTTGTTGCTGGCTAAGCCTCGTGGATTTTGGGGGAGCTGAGTCAAAGTTTCTGCAATGCACTGTGGGGTTGCATTGAGATATTTTACTTCGCCAGCTTTCTGTGCCCTGCCATAAACAAGTAAGGTTTTCCGAACCTATATTTTCCGAACCTATAATATTACTCTTTCGGTCTTTCCCTCGGAGAATTTTTTTTATCAACACGAACTAGCACGTAATATTATTTTTGCAATGCATTGATAGCTGTTAAACGATGAGTAAAAATTGGTTTCATTTGATGTATAAGGTCAGTGGATGAATTCTGGCTTGTCCCAACGGATATTTTTCGTACGTTTAGTGTAGTGACCTGTTGCTTGCTTGCGGGTTAGAGATTGCAAATATATGAGCAATTTCGCAAACCTATAAAGCGAAATAGGGGTTTCGAATTCCTTGAATAGTCGAAAAAATTGAGAGCTCTCTAGCAACACTCTCCTGTGCCAAATTTGTTGGTTTAATTCACCGGTTGACAGTTAGTGGTAAAAGTTGGAAGCGGGGTTTCAATGTTATTCTTTTAATTAAAAAATGGCAGTACGTTGTGACTTGACACCCGTGCTCTTAAAAATTCTTCCCTTTATTCTTGACGTATTGATTGAATCATACTGATAAAATTTAACTCGTACCGATCTGGCTAAAGATTGGCACTGGCTCAATAATTGTCGCGCTTACACATGCTGCATCAGTTCCAACTTGAAACTGCTGAGCTCAATTTTTAAATACTTCACAGAAGTGAGCAGTTAAAGGAGAAAATTATTTCTTGCACTCACGGTCTTTATTTGCTCCTGGCAAATAAATTTATAGGCACACGAATTTAGGTGACTAGATTATGAATTCGTATTTCCCAGACTATTTAATGTATAATGAGAACGTATTGCATGCATAACAGCATTATAACATGTATAACATGATAATGGTAACGTATTACATGCATAACAGCATTATAACACGAATAACATGGTAATGGTAGTGTATTACATGCATAACAGCATTATAACATGTATAACATGATAATGGTAATGTATTACATGCATAATAGCATTATACCATGTATAACATGATAATGGTAGTGTATTACATGCATAACAGCATTATAACATGTATAACATGGTAATGGTAGTGTATTACATGCATAACAGCATTATAACATGTATAACATGAATGTATAACATGATAATGGTCAGGTATAACAGCACTTCTTCTTCTATTCAGTCCTGTAGTTTCTGTGATAAGAAAGTAGACTTATTTTCGTGGAGTTCAATCGATGGACGCAAGGGAAGAATTTCAGCCAAGTTTAATTACAGAGTCCGGCATATTCTTAACTGGCTCGACACGAGGGACGTCAATCAATGGCTGGTTCAGGTGACGGGGTGCAGCAGTGACGTCTGGCAAATCCAATGAGGCCCCCAATCAATCATTGAAGGGTCATAGAGGAGGTGGCTGAAAAGAGGTCACAAAAAGGGAAAACGTTAGGAATATCCCTTCCTATAAACACTGTTGGAGCACCAGGATGTGATGAGATGAGCGAGAAATTCTCTCATGTAATATCTTCATGGGTCCCACTATTGAAAATAGTTCAACTATATATAGCACTTGAGCGATTTGAGAAAATTGTTTCGCCTCGGAGGTAAAGGATTCTGTATTAATGTCTTACATAATTTTCAATGACACGGTGCTGGAAATAAATTGAGCCCTCTGAACAAAATTTTCTATTATTTGAACAAAAATATTTTGTCGTATAGAACAAAAAAAAAACGCTTCAAAGAAAATCGAAGGTTTTCTGAAGTAAATTCGTCATAGAGAAACAAACGTAAATCAGTTTCTCCGTGATCCAGCGCTCACAAATTAGTAGAAATGAACCTTTTCTAGTCATGCTTAGTTACCATGCTAACCTGAAGTTGTCTACTGCATTTTAGTTCTAAAATGTCCCACGCATGAACAAATCTCAAGAAGACTCCATCGTACTACAAAATTATTTATGTGAAAATGGTTCATTGTAATTTTATCAAATTTATTCACAGCTTCATTTTAGCTCATCTAAAACATGCAGAAGTACAAACGTAGAAAATAACCATGACGTTATCAAGATAAGGGAAATGTGCTCTCTCGAATTTCAATTGGAGATGGTCGAACTGAAGATAAAAAATACTCAAAATTCCTAAATGAAATTTGGCATTAAAAAGAGTTCGACTGGTAAAAGTAATTGGGGGTCTACTTGATATGAAATATAATTTGGAGGAGATTTTCTGTTAATAATAATGAAACACGTAATAATGGAAACATGTTATGATGCGAAAAATTTGCAAAACTGAGACGTGGCTGAAACGGAGGTCCGGGTAAAATTGGAGGAGGAGAAGCATCTTTCAAAGAGTCGGGGGACATCTGGGGAAAAAGATGAGGGTCAATTTCTCGAACGAACTGTACACAGACGTTGAGGGGTGGATTAAATATTGAAACTTAATAAAGAGGGATAATAAGTAATGTTAATACGTTTCCTGCGATGGGTTAAAGTAAAGTTCAATCTTCAATTCAAATTTAAAATCAATTGTAGTGTGTAATTTTGAGAATGGCAAACAATAACTGGATCGTGCCTTCATTTAGCTTTTATTGAGTGTATAAAAATACTCAAAAGTAAAAATTAGGCGAGAAATCGGCATCCTTAAATACCAAAGTTAAAAACGATTAAAACTAAAAATCAGAGAGTAACATCCACATTCTACAGCCTTAAATCAAGTTATCAAATTTCCGTTCTACTTACGGACATCATTAGCTCAACTGCACAGCTGTCAAACACATATCAGAAGGCAGGAATAATATACACCAAAATCAAAAGCAAATGCATGTACTGACATCAAAGTCCGATATATTTACCAGGTATACTTGGAACAATAAACTAAACAAACTCCGGGAGATCAACACGCAGCGCTTGCATGATAGCATGCAAACGAAGCTAGAGTGTTGTGTACTGTTTCACCACAAAAATCTATAACCTGGGATGAACTTTGATTTATTCCCTGTAAATGTGCACTCGCATGCAAAGTAAACATACTCACCGTAAGTCGAGCGGAGATTTAGGGACCTGCAAGATCGTCAAAGCAAATTATCTTCCTTGCTACAAATGCATGTGTGTTCGGTTCAGCTCCTCGAGAAAGACAGCAAGACGACAGGAAGCTTCCGGGTGAAAAAATCAGTTCAGTTTCTCTAGTATGTTATTTGTTGTTCCTCGGAACCTGCTACGACGATTATGCGTCACAAACTCAAATTAGCGTACGGAAAAGCAACCTTTAAAGAGCAACATGTGAGCGGAAGTCTCGATACGACTCCAAAGTTGGTGATCTTGAACGAGTCCGTGAACTTTTGAATTCAAAGATGCAGCTAATGTCAAACAGGCAGCCGCGTATTTGTGAGCTCTTTGTTTTAAGTAGCTCTTTTATGGAAACACGCGCTCGAATGAACTCTGCAAGTCCGCTAATAAAATCACTTTGAAGGTGTCACACAACGACACTCAGACCGAGTGCTGCCACTCAGCCTACACTCGGACCGAGTGTTGCCACGCAGCCTACACTCGAGCCGAGCGTTGCCACACAACCTACACTCGAGCCGAGTGTTGCCACACAGCCTACACTCGAGCCGAGTGTTGCCACACAGCCTACACTCGAGCCGAGTGTTGCCACACAGCCCACACTCGAGCTGAGTGTTGCCACACAACCTACACTAGAGCCGAGTGTTGCCACACAACCTACACTCGAGCCGAGTGTTGCCACACAGCCTACACTCGAGCCAAGTGTTGCCACACAGCCTACACTCGAGCCGAGTGTTGCCACACAGCCTACACTCGAGCCGAGTGTTGCCACACTGCCCACACTCGAGCTGAGTGTTGCCACACAGCCCACACTCGAGCTGAGTGTTGCCACACAGCCTACACTCGAGCCGAGTGTTGCCACACAGCCTACACTCGAGCTGAGTGTTGCCACACAACCTACACTCGAGCCGAGTGTTGCCACACAGCCTACACTCGAGCCGAGTGTTGCCACACAGCCTACACTCGAGCCGAGCGTTGCCACACAACCTACACTCGAGCCGAGTGTTGCCACACAGCCTACACCCGAGCCGAGTGTTGCCACACAGCCCACACTCGAGCTGAGTGTTGCCACACAACCTACACTCGAGCCGAGTGTTGCCACACAGCCTACACTCGAGCCGAGTGTTGCCACACAGCCCACACTCGAGCTGAGTGTTGCCACACAGCCTACACTCGAGCTGAATGCTGCCACACAGCCTACACTCAAGCCACGAGTTTGAGCCTCGTTTAGAGATCAGCAGCTCGCGCTCGACGACGGTGCTCCAAATGTGCGCAATGGCTCCCGCTGCGCTTCGGTGGCCAGGCATCGCTAACGAGCGGACTAGAGTGGGCGATGACAAAAATCTTTTTCGTCATTTTTGTGGACTGAACAACGGGCTCTAAGTGAGGGTCTAAAGGGTCCCTTTAATGAACGTTCAACAGAGGGTACGGAGCCAGTGAAAATAAAGCGACGTTATTCTATGAGTCGTTGTTAAAAACACGTCTCACCGGAAGGCTTTGAGTTGTTTGTTAGTGAATGATGTTACTGTTTTGCTTACATCCTATCTTAAATCGCGGCTCGTGCTTTGGGATGCTACTAAACGAAGAGAAAAATTGAGAGGAAAAAAAGGGAATTGTTTCTGAAAGGTTTTTAGGCTTTAGCGTAAAAATGAAAAACTGGCAATATTTTTCGATGGACCACTTTTCACACAAATTGAAGATTTCATCTAGAAAACCAATTTTTATAAATCCACGTGAGATATTAGTGCTTCATTGGATAGAACGGACCAAAATATTGCTCTCATCATTATGAACTTTCCTTACTCTTGTTTTTAGTTGATGATTCAAAAGTGTCCTTGAATCAAATGGAGAGAATAAACCACATTGAATAATTTCATGCGACTGTTCTGCAATGCAAGGTTGTCGTGTTAAGACTTATGTGAATAGAATTTAGTGTCATTGAAGGAAAATAACAGATTATGATGACATTTTCTCAAGGTTTGAAATTGTCCTTATGGTAATAGAAAGTTTTGTACTGTTATTCGAGACTAAAGCTTGAAAATGTTCATTGCTTTGACACTATTCCATTTTTGTCCTTTCCATTATCAAACAAGCGTTGCGCAGACGAGTTTTGCGCTTTAGGGCTTGAGTGAACAAATACCGCTGGAAAATTAACTCAAGGTGAAGAAAACCATCCAAAAGCCAGAGCCATTCACCATAGAAAGGTTGAATGGTTTCGATTTTTGATCTCAAAATATTCCATTGTACTGTTGTAGGGCAGTGGAGCGCATACGAAAATGTGGTAGAGATTAGTTGGCTCTATTAATGAATCATTCTCATGAAAAATTAATATAACTTTATGGTAAAGGAGTCTAGAGAAGTAGAAGTTATATATAGCAATTAATATCGCTGAGCGTTCACACGCGACTTAGTGATAATCTTCAATCATTGCTGAAATTATATTAGCGATCTCATTATCAACGATGAATAAAGTTTAACGCAGAAATCGAGGCGGTTGTGATATTTTCTTGATTGGATTCAATTGACGGATTCAGTTCGACTAAATTGGCAAACTGAGCACAAAATAACACTCAATTCAGGCTTGTTTGATCGAAAATATGAACAGCCCCCAGCGGATTACGTTTTCAATTAAAAATTCCAACTCAATCCATCCTTAATTTGCGGGAATTAATGATGAATTGGGTGAATTTTCCATTGAAAATATCATCATGGGAATGCGTTATACCTTCATCCTCGAGCATTCTCCGCCAGCTTCGCAGAATGGCTTGATCCATGCAAAAATCGTCCAATTACGTCTTTTTTCTTTGCTTAAATTAATGTATTTTATATTTTAAATACAAAATTGAGCCTATTAAGGTTTCTCAGTATTTGGTAAGCTTGCAAAGCTGCCAGGTGCTCAAACGTCTAATGATCAAATTTATTTGAAAAATAGTTATATTTGAAAATTTCGGCATAAAAACCTCCAATCTGACAACCTTGAGTCTTTACATTCACATCTTTTCCTGCAGTTTCGTCGAGCTTTATGGAAGTGAAAATAATGTTTGAATCTTCGCGAAAGAAACGACATATGAAAAAGTTGTTCTCTAAAAGTTTTGAAAGTTTGATTAGAATATCAGCATTGACTTATTTCTGAGACTCGGACAAAATAAAATTAATCAATAAGCGCATTTCTTTCTTTCCTTGCAGTCTTTAGAAATAAGAATGCCTGCTACACGCACATACTAACCTCAGGGTCTCCTATTATTTTTATTCTATAACATGTCATTTCGGTTTCACTCAGGTTCAATTTGATGACCAAATGTGTTTGTAAAATATTATTTGCAAAAATAATTTGTAAAATATTTATCCGAATACCTATGCTAACAACCTCTATTTATTTCAAGTGCCACGAGGAACAACTCTTCCAAGTAAATCGTAAAACCATACCGGCTAGGATAAAATTGTTGACTTGAATCAAGGCTATAACTGACAGTGACAACAAAAAATTCGAACAAGTGGTGTTAAAAAATGACACACGTACTGGAGAAGAGGTTACATCAGGATTCTTAATTGGCTTGCTTTTTCATCTCAAAAAGTATGATGATAGTCAAACATCTCTAAAATTCATGGACTAGTTACGGCTTCACAGCCTCTCATACCTGAGTCCATCGATAAACTACTGTATGGAGGAAGTCTCGTCAAGAGCTCAAGACTTGGAAAAAAGAGAAACAAAAGAATATTTACAGCCCGAAAAGCTGCTGTTATCTTCGTACTAATGAATTATCATCCATTCACAAATGGCTTAGTTTATCCTCGTAGAATTCGGAGGAAAGTTTGTAATACAGAATGAATACTGACGACCGGAAAGCACTGAGCTTGTTTCGTGATTATTTGGACAAGAATGATGTTGCTGCCGTCAATAGACGCCACGACGGATAAAAATTTTAATATTTTTAATGATATCACTTCTACATTGAGTACTCTGTTGTTAATTAACGTGTATTTTGAGGCGATTATGTACTTTCTACGCTCTCAGGAAATATAGAAATGAGAAGCTGTGAACATTTAAAATTCATTGAGCGTCTTCCCTATGTAAATCCTCAGATATTATATTCGAACAAATTTGTGTACCAAAAGCGAAATAGAATAGCGTATTTCTTCCTTCCTAGTCGTTGGAGTAATTAGTTGATGGTTTGGTAGGAAATTCTGACAATATGCCCATGGTAACTATTAAGGAGTTCACCAATCCATTTAGCGTAAATTTGAATCCATTTCAGATTGAAAAACAGGTTCATATTTTTGCCACAAATAATTACTCTCGTATGTTATACGTTCAAATTACATTAGTACACCCCTTTACATATTCCATTTCCTGCATTCTGCTTAACAATGTATGAAGCAATAAAAAACTTTTTTCAACTCCCTTTCCTCTTTACTTAATCTTCGGCTTAGCGTTCTGCCTGACGGAAGTGGTTTTTTAACTCGTGTGGTTCCCAGCTCTCTCGTGCAGCGATTTTTAACGCTCTTCTTTACCTATTTTTGTGTTTCATTCAGTTCTTGTAGAATTTCTAGAATTGTTCGATTTTTTCTTGGGTTCTTGTTTACTGGTTCTCTGTCGCGGTTTTTTGAGCCCGTCCGCCTCTCTTTCATAGAAGTTTTATTGTAACTGAACTCGCATCGGGGGAGGGCCGCGGTGGAGGAATGTCGATAACAATAAAAAATGCCTGTGACCAAAAAGATGGGGATGTACCGGAAGTAGAGAATGAAATTGACAAGTTGAAATCAGATTCTGACGGCAGAGTTCATTGGAGTTGACAGAGCAGGATACAAATATCAGCAACAATCGTGCACGTGTTATAGTGCGGTATTGGAATGAAAGTGGGAGATGCGAGAAGGAAGATAATGGTATTTTATGACGAGTGATAGATTAACGAAGAGGACGCTAACGAAAATTAGAATATTTTTGTGCAATGGGCAGAGGATTGGAATGCTAGTGCAGAACTTGGATGGGAAAGACATTGTAGAATTGGGCTGGTTTTGCAGAATGTCACTGACTGCGAAGGAGGGAAATAACGCCAATGTATAGAAAACTCGAACGAATTTAGTGAAAATTACACTGAACGGTAAAAATTAGGTATTGGTTTAGTAGAAGAATGATTAATTGAAGAAAACGTTAGTTTGGTAGTGTACTTAGAGATATGAAAATTTGGATTGCAATTGCAGTTGGCCATTTTGAGTGAAAATTGACGACGTGTTGTTAAATACCATTTACGAAGGCGGATGCAGAATTAAAAGGAAAAAATACAAAGGCTTTTAATGTTCAAACTCGCATAGAAAAAGCGAGATTGAAAGTCTCACATAATTGCATTTCCTCGAAAAAAATGCGACTTTTTGATCGTACTCAGTTTTATTTAATCCAAATACACATGGTGTAACTTTAAGTTTCTTTACCGTTTAAAAAATTTATTGTAAATGCAATTAATAAGATATTTTATTCAAATTTTTTCTACTGTAGTCAGCGCTTATTAAGATTTTTACTCCATTGAATAGATTTCTACACGGGCACCATTAGTTGCATGAAGCACATCAAGACGGTACTCGATTTCTTACCATATTCGCTGTAGCATGACCTCATCAATCGTGGCAATGGCTAACACTGTCCCTGTCTCCATAAATTTCTTGTCATTCACAAATTGACGGACGTGATGGGGGACCTCTTCCATACTCAATTCTGTAGTTTCGCTGAGCCTGTCTATCCGATTTTGTTTCAATAAACCATGAACACAAAGGGAACTGAAATCTATTCAACTGTACTAAAGCGAACCCAAAGTGTACCCTAGGCTAACAAACTGAGCCAAGTCTACAACTGAATTTACATTAATATAGACTGGGTCCAAGTCAACTCAAACTACACTAAAGTTTGCCCAAAACTGGGTCCAAGTCTACTCAAACTTCACCAACGTCTACGCAAACTGTTCTCTTGTCTACGGTATAGTAGGTTATCCTCAGCCCTCCACCAGCAATGGAAGATCTCGTCGGACCAATGCTCCCTAATTCATTTTTCAGGCTCAGTATTGGCAATAGGACGCTCCAAGGAGGTCAGAGCGAACGCTGAAGCCACCCTCGTCGTCTCCAAACGGCTCTCGCGCAGCAATTTAGCGCAGTTGGCATGCAATTCTTGCCATGAAAAGCAACTGAGGGAGGGAGAAGTGGGGCCCGCTCAAAGTTCAAATGATACAATGGAAAACTTTTGAGAAAGTTTCTAACTCTTTCCGTTTCAAGAGATTCCAAGGATGAACAAGAAATCTTGAAAATTGATCGTCAGGGAAAGTGCACTCAAAAGGAAAGTTTTTTGGACAAGTTTCGGATTTTATCCTGGGTATGTTGGTGCTAAAACGTTTCACTTTGGTTTGAGGAAATTGTGTTAGGGAATATTCACGACCCAAAAAGAAGCAATGTGTTTTATTTTCAGGTTGAGAGTTTCGTAACATACGAACAATGCCCAAGCTAAAGGTGGATTTTCTTCGCTTTACGCGGATTTGCTTTAGCTCTGAAAGACGTAATTTCAATAAACTGTCATCATTTACTGATTGATGACATTTACTGATTTGTGACAATGTAATCAAGGCCACGTTTAGGGAAATCTTCTATTTCAAATAGGAATGCTTTTTGATAGCTTTAACACCAAATAAATACTAGGCAGCAGAAAATATCAGCCAGAAAATCCCTACCGTGTAGAACGACACACACATATTCGATAGGAAGACATGTCTATCATACTTAAATTGAAGGCTTTTTATTATTCCTGGCACAGAAATTGCTCGAGGCGTCAAGTTGATCGGCTGAGCGAAAAGGCACCTTGAGGACGAGGGCCCAACCAAAATTCACCCTAAGTGAATGATAACTTCGGACATGAACAACTTGATTGCTTTTTGATGGGTCCGCTACCAAGTGCGTAGCGGTCGATACCTCAGAATTTGCCGGGTCTTGTCGCCCTGCCGCAGGTCCAGAAGTATCTATGAGGGATTTCTGTTCAAAATGCTGATCTAAAGTGACCGAGTGGATATAGGTACTTAGGATTTATTCAATGGAAAGATAGACATGCAGAACAAAAAGGTGCGTTGTAGAAATTGGGGGAATCAGTATTGGTATAAATTGTCAGTCGTGAATGCAAATCAGTTTTATTCAGTTTTATCAGACGTACAGTATGCTTCGAAAATCTCTACATAGAAGTATTATCAAGCGTACAATCCGATTTTAAACAATGAAATGATTTTAATTTTTAAATTCAGCCTGTTTATCGTTATCATATTCTTATTCAATTGGTAAAACTCAAATTCAATGAAAAGTTTAACTTCTGAAGTGAACTAGGTTCTGAGTTACAAACTCGATATGTATTCTGAAATTTTTTTCGCACTCTAATGCGTTGAATGACCAACCCGCATGATTGAAATTTGGGGTCACTCGAACAATATCAGTCTTTGTAGTTGACAAGAATGAAAAGTAAGCGAACGATCGAAGGTTTAGAAATGATTTGCGACTCGGAATGAGCATTAAATGGAGTACAAGCATGAGTTCCAATTTGTGGTGTCACTTGAAAAATTCACTTTGCACTTGGCAGGTGTTCGGTTAAACTGAACGTACGGTTGTGTTTTTGAAGTCACACGAAAGTTGATGGGGGATTTATGACTAGTGCGATAGATGGAGAAAATGATTGATGCGAGGGTTACGGAATGGAATACAGAAATCGTTAAAAAGCGGACTCAGAAACCGACTGAGAAGCGGACTGAGCAAATCATAAAAAAAATTGAGAAAAAGAACACGAAAAAGTTGAGAAAACGGTCGAGAAGAGGTTTAAAAGTAAAGTTAAAGGTTGGCTGAGAATAAATTAGGGCGAAGAATAAGAAAAGGATTAAGTTGACAGCTAAAAAAGAGTTGAGAAAGAATTGGGAAAAGATTGGGGAGAAGGGTTGAGAGTTCTGAGATTAGTTTTGAGATGTGGCTTGAGAAATAGATTTAGGAAAGAAACGAAAAGAAGCATAGAGAAAGGGTTGAAATCGAGATTTTGAAGAGGTTTGAGAAAATGATTAAGCTTAGGGTCAAGACTAGGGTTAAGACTCTTCATATTTTGGGATATTATTATGTTGATACCAAAAGTTTGCGTTCCCATTTGTAGCTAATCAAAATTTATTTTTCAGAGACTAAAATTTCGTTTTTCTCATAAATCAAATCAGTAAAATGTTCAATGTAAGTTGCCGCCGCCAGTTTAACAAAAAATATAAATTACATTAAAATTATGATTTTGAGTAGATGTCATGATCAAGTAATTTTTTCGGTATGGTATGAGCACCTATTATTCGAATGTTTCAGTATTATTTAAGTAATAAATCATTTGCGCATGTTTAACATCGTCAATAAATATTTTGTAATCAGTACCTCTGTATTTACACCTCATCTTCTTTCTCGTTCTTCTTAGATGCGATGAAAAATAAGAACACGCAACACACACATGTTCAATATTGCGAAGGATGGCACAAAAATCATGAAGCTGTTAACAAAGAATAATCGTTAAAATCAGGAAGTCAAAATAAAAAGCGTTTCTCACAAGTTCCACTTAGGCGTCGGTAGAGAGATGGGTGTGAGAAGGAAGGTGGTTACTGCGACATTTACCATTACGAAGTAATCGGATAACGAGTAGACCTCTCCTTCTTTGAGGTAATCCCAGGGCATTTGAAGTTGAATCCAATGTAGGATACGTAAATTTGAAGCAACACGCTTATTCTTGTCAAGAGATCACGACAAAGAAATGATATTATCGACAGATGATATTCCACGGAGATGTTAAACTCGCTAAGTCTGCACGCTATAACGGCAATACCTCCCACGAGGATTAGCGCTCTGGTCATCTGACTCCTTACGAATTGAGAACAAACACTTTGAAAAAGCTCAGTGAGGGTCAAACGTGTAGCAATTAATTAAATAATGGAAATGCCTATTATCCTGATTGATTAATAAATTCTACACCTAATCTCCATTCAATTCATTAATTTTTAAAAGATCAAGAACATGAAGTATATTCTTTTTAAAGGCATGACATCTCCATGATGTGGCTTTACATATGTCTTAATTTCAGGGTATTTCTGTTCAAGGCATACAGGAGAGATGCGTGGGCCAGACGCAGCTCCCTTCACGGAACATTGTACGTTATTTATAGACATACGGAGGAGGTTGTGGGATAAACCACGAGACTAGAAATAGGGAAAAAAGTTGAAAACAACGAGGACGGCGCAGCGAAAAAATCGGTATACGCTCAAGGCTAAAAGAACGACTTCTATAGGAAAGAATGTACATCCGTTGGAGTAAGTCTGTGGACGAGATACGCTAGGCACTATAGAGATTGAGTTACATTAGTTCTGACTCTACTGATATTTTTAGGGAACAATTTGTTCCCAAAACATGGGTTGCTACGTTAATTTCTTACCAAAATGTTCAACTTTGGCTATTTCAGACAAAAAATTTGACTGCAAAAATATTCTAAAGAGGAAACATTCCTAAACAGACTCATACTTTAATATTTAAATACAAAAACCATGACAAGTGTTACATTTTGAGTTTCATTTTTGATTTGAGTTCCATTTTTGATTCGCGCTTAGTAATAATGAAGCAGTATTCATTCACAAGAATTTGCTTTAAGGTTTTCTCAAGAATTCTGATTGAAATAGAGTGAATAGTTGTCCTAAAAGCCCACGTAGCTCTTGCAAAAATTATTTCCATATTTTTTTTCTTAAGCTTTGAATACCAATTTTCTGCTATTAGTTTTTTTTTTCTGGAACAAATGCTTCACTCAAGCTATGAATTAGTCTATTCTACCACGATGGTGAGTGAGTCGAAAGAATTGAATTCTCCTCATTTGTATTGACAAACCAGTTCAGTGCTCACAAACATCCAGAACACTTTCACTTTCAGTGAAATAAACGAAGGAACCGTAACACTTGAAGCTCGAGAATTAAAATGGAAATCAAGGCGATTTAAATTGTACTGTAATCGTTCCGCAACCGAAAGCCCATCGAGAAACTGGAATTTCCTAAGGCTTCCTAAGCAATAAACTGGCGATTCTTTTGATCTAAAGCCAAGAAAGCGTGGCCTGTTTTCCGTTTGAATCCCCACGCTGCAGCGTGAATGCTTAATGCGCTTCTTTAGCGATATCAGACGTCGATCTTCAAAGCCTTTTTTCTAGAACCTCTCTGCGGACCTTGCTTACGCCGGGTGCTGCTGAGCGATCGCAACAAACAGGTAACTTTCTCGGTTGAGATTAACCGAGCAAGGAAACTCCGTGAATAAAAAATAAGGAGGTGGTAATTCTCGAGTGGAATAGCTGTTTTCTAACGTGAGTGCTGAAAATTGAAGAAGAATTTTATGCTTAGGCTTCAAAAATTCATTAAATGGCGAATGAGTTTCATGCGCGTTGATGTGAGTGACGCATTTGAACATACTTCTGTCTTCATATATTTTTTGCTAATCTGTGCCAAGTGTTATACAAAAACTGCTGAAATTCCTGTCTTTGCGTTTTGTTTTGATTGAGCATGAATATTTCATCCACGAAGTATTTCAATGAGCTCAGGCTGTTCTTTTTTTCCTTTTTCACTTCCTTCCGCACTGAGGTGGTATTGTTTCGGAAATCTCGTCCAGATTTAGGGGTATTCTAGTTTTCTTCTCCGCCCACACACATCAAAGGGACGTTGCTTATGCGTACGATTGTGTGCCTGGCTTGGTGGAATATAAACCTGGATGTGATTTCCTCGAGATTTAGAATAGAATACAAACCTGCAGGTACTTTCCTCGAGATTTAGGACGGAATGTTAGCCTACAGGCATTTTCCTCGAGATTTAGGACGGAATGTAAGCCTACAGGCATTTTCCTCGAGATTTAGGACGGAATGTAAGCCTACAGGCATTTTTCTCGAGCTTTAAAATGGAATATAAACCTAAAGGGATTTGCCTAAAATTTTTAAAATCTACAGGCACTTTCCTCGAGATTTAAGACAGAATGAGAACATGCAAGCATTTTCCTCGAAGTTTTAGACGGAATACAAACATGAATGTGCTTTTCTCGAAATTTAGGATGAAATAAAAAGCTGAAGGCATTTTCCTTGAGAGTCAAAACGGAATACAAATCTGGGTGTGCTTCCCTGGAGATTCAGAACGGGAAGAGAAAACAAAAAAAAACAGTTATTTTTCCGTCAGAGATGATGCAAAATATTATTGGCTTTTAGAATGTCGTAACATAACGATTCTTAGTTCGTAAGCGTACATTGGTTTTGTCGAAAGCAATTGTCGAACAAATGATTGAGAGGAGAACATGAAAATGTATTCCCTTCGATTTTAGCGTTGAATTCTGTCACTTTTTGAGAGATTTTTGTACTCTAGCAGTTGTTCTAAGTTTACATAGAAATACAAGTACTAAAAAACGATGATGCCAGTGATGCTTTGATGATAAACGGTTTTCTTGGTGTCGACCACATTGAAAAACGAGCTTAGGCTTTGCAATGTCAGGGAATAACGTTGGAAGGATGTGAAATGACTTGTTGAGACTAATTCTGCGCCTACAACTAAAAAAGTTGACATGGTGCAAATTCCGAAACATCTTTCCGAGTATACGTATCTACTAATATACCAAGTAACTAGCTCGAGAAAATGTTTTACTACACAATAAACAAATATACGATATTTCTAGGTAAATTATCCTAGCTCTAAAGAATTCATGGGAATCGGAAATATGAGATGGATTGCTGTAAAACACCAACCAAAACATTTTACAACATGAATGGAGCAATTCGTGAAGTTGACTGCCTCAAAAAGCTGTCACGATATGTTTTGGAATATCAGACTGCCTCAAAAATGCTGTCACGATATGTTTTGGAATATCAAAAACGAAAAATTATCACACGAGGCTAACAAAAATCTATGATAAGATTAAAACCTTGGGATGAGCATTTACACTCTTGAACCTACATCTCAACGCTAATTTTGGAACAGTGTGCTTTTTTTAATACTTGACTCTATATATAAAGGAAACTTGAAGTTAAAAGAGTTTTGAAAACGTCGAAGATCGTTAAAATTTGTGGTTTTAGTTAGGGTCTCAGTAGATCCTTCATTTAAAGTTATTACTTACTTTTTAATTGTGTAATATTTACAGATATTGAAGAATGAGTTTGACAATAATTATACAACGAAGTGATGGCTAAAGTAACGTAATAAATTGGTAGATAATGGAGAAAATACGGCGTAACAAGATCTAATCTTATTTGAATTCGCTTTCCCTTATTCAGTCAAAAGGGTCAGAGGAACGACACTGAAACACTCGTTTACTGAACACTACTTTCTTAAGTGAATGTGCCAGAGAAATTGAGGCCAAGTATTTAGTAGGATACGTATAGTTGCCGATGCTTTCTTTCACGTAACCTGAAACAGAACAAAGAACGTAAGTAACACCAGATTTATATAAACGTACACAAAACAAGAACGCAAGAACCCTAAGGACATGAAACACGTTACATCAATACAACCTATGTTCTTCTAAAGCCTATAACGGCTTACACATTTCTGGAGAACGCTCCGATTAGGCAACAAGGAAATTCTAACCATAGGTTTAAGCTAAGATTCGCAGAGCTTATTTTACAAAGTCTATGCTTTAGAATACTGCCTATTACATACAACATTTAAAGTAGACATAAAAATCACTGGCTCATTAATTTTAAGCTGTGTGTAGTAATTAGAGATATTATTCCGTAACTGCTTCTCAGCTTGTTCAGCATGTACTTCAGCATTAAGTTTTTGTTGAGTGAGACGGAAAATGAAGTGCTATTTTAGTTTTCGGTTCATTCACAGTTTGAAGGATTTAAAAATCTGTGAATGTTTGTTCCACAGCAAGGTACTTGATGTTGACAGAGCTTTTTGTCTTGTGTCAGATGAGCTGTAGTTCTTCAAGACATCATTTCTTCTATTTACTTTAGGTTCGTTACCCTTAGTGAAAGGAATTGTACAATGCCATTGCTCTGAGGGAAGTCTGAAGAGGAGAATACGCATTGAGCTTTGTGGGTAAATATCCACTCCTGAATAGTGGTCCAGTCGAGTTTATTTAGGAGAGGGGTTGAGTGATCGCTTCTCTTGAATTTACCTATGCATACCGCCTTACCTGCAAAATTCATGCATTTTTTTCGTACAGTGGGAGAAAGAAATTGTACAATATCAAATAAAGATACACAGATACAGACCTGGATGAGCTTTCCTTGAGATTTAAGACGGAATACAACCTACGAGTATTTTCCTCGAGAAATTGAATTCATCAGTAATTGAAACTAGAAGCGCCTGACCTACTTGCAAAGTAATGGCGAGATTTACTGGGTGGTTACGGAGTTCATTATCCACACTGATACAGAATCTGTATTGTCAACAATTTTTGACTCCGTTATCAATGAACAGTAACTGTGCTGGCCGAAAATTCGCTGCTTGGTTTCATTTTTATAGCTTTTACTCAAACACTATTGAGGAAATATCTGATTTAATGAATATAACTCAATGATTTCAGTTCAGAGAAGTAAAAAAAGCTCACGATTTTTTGAGTATTTAGATTCTAACACTGATTGATAAATTTTGATGGACGAAATTAAATTTAAAAGTTCAGACTCGATGATGCCTGCCCCAAATTTCTAATTGCTTGACATTATCATCGTGCCATGACCTTGTCTTCATTACTTTACTCCACCAAGACTTCGTATGAGGGAAAATGAACTTTTTACTTGGACCTCGCAATTTCCGCTCCTGCCTTGCACAACTCAACCACGAACAATTTAACTTGCAATATTCTATCAATCGTATTCCAGACCTGCAATACTTCACCACACATTCCAGGCCGTAAATACTCCACATACTCCAGACCTGTAATGCTCCTCCACACACTCCAGACCCGCAATACTCCACCACACACTCCAGACCCGCAATACTCCACCACACACTCCAGACCCGCAATACTCCACCACACACTCTAGACCCGCAATACTCCACCACACACTCTAGACCCGCAATACTCCACACACCCACTCTATAACACTCTCCCAATATCGCCTGCAGAGAAAGTAAGGCTGGACTGCCTCCAAGCCGCCTGACCGTGGGAACAAAAGAGGGGATTCTACCTTAGCAGAAATTTAATACCAGCTCGATACTGATTGCACGAGTAAAGCTGACTGCAAATAAAGCTAGAGAGAACAGCGTGGAGACTGCGATGTGAGCGACGACAGACATATCTTTGTTCCCTCAGATTTCATGAAAGTTAGTCATTTACGAGAGTTTGAAGTTTCATCCATTAAAACTTGGAGAAAAATGAAATTTGAAGTCATGCGAGGTTTGGTTCTTCGCGGGGCGGGTGACTCACGCTAGTCTGAACTGGAGAGAAATTATTTCATATCTGATCCGGTAGGATGTGAAATTTGTTGGGAAGCGAATAAGAAAAACATAAATGGCTCATGTTTCCGTATGAATGCGATAACCATTGCTTATTACTCATACTCAAGGAAACGTTTACCTGCATATGTCATGATAAATTTGTGATCAATTTATTAGCAGAGCACGATTTAGGAATTCTGCTCGGAATACCAACTGACTAACATTGAAATCAGCAGCGGAAATCTTTATGCGTTCCCAGCCCCACACATCAGATGTGAGACTGCTCGAACTAAACTAAAGAGCACATCGAGTCTTGCCACGCATCTCACGATGGGATGCTCAGCTCTGAAAACTCAGAGTGGAAATTACGGTGTCTCTGCAATAAACTATTCGTCAGCAACGAGCTCCTTACTCTTAGGCGATAAAAAAATTAAGCAAACTGAGAATGTAGGATAGACTAATCTGTGTCACCAGGACTATTCAGGGCAAATCGTGAAAATGGAGATATCTCTATTTTGGTGAAATAAATTGCTTTTTATGAGGCACCAATTTTCGAACATGGGAAACCGTTTTCAGGCCGCGAACTGCTTTCAGTGGCTGTTGTTTCAGGTGTACCAGTGATTTTAGCTCCGAGCTGAGCTGAGAGAAGCGAACTTCGGTACAACTCGTACGAAGTGTATCGCTCTGCCACTGCACCTCGAAGAACACTTACACCTCCCTTGAAAACTGCACTTCAGTTTTTGAAGACTCCGACGTTCTAAAAGCATGCACGTCGTTTTTAACAAGGGGTTGTTATTCATAAAAGCTGCACTTCGCTTTTTATCGGCGAAAGCACTTTCAACAAGGACAGGTCGCTTCAAAACTACCTGGTCAATTTTACATCAAACAGATACTTCAACTACATTTAACTTATTTTTCCAAATGATGTTTAAAAATTGAACTAGAATTATGACAGCAGTGAGCAGCTTATAAAAAGCGATGGACATTTTACAATATGGGAGAAACCGACACGACAACACGGCAACGCGAAGAAATTTGAGCACTCTCTCTACATCACGATCAATGAAATATTAATTTTTACTACATCAATGGGAGCCATTATATTATCGATTTGAAACTTGACTTCTGAGGTGTGTTGGCCCAACAACAATGCGCAATCAGAGATATTTTTTTATGTATATTTATGCTAACGCATGTATTTTGTCCTATCATAAGCATCTC
The DNA here is from genome assembly GCA_014220935.1 of Platorchestia sp. MABIK. Lineage (NCBI taxonomy): Eukaryota > Metazoa > Arthropoda > Malacostraca > Amphipoda > Talitridae > Platorchestia > Platorchestia sp. MABIK. The sequence continues at coordinate 16,550 of JACJUY010002884.1, read as the reverse complement.
ATTGTTCAATGTTTGTTCCATAACGGTGGCTCTGTATTTCAAGATCACAACGCTCCTCTTCATACATCTTTGTTCGTCAAGAGTAATTATATACAGGGTGTTTCAGAAAAGAGGTACAAATTACAAACCAATTAGCAAATGACCAAATAAACGCTTTTTCTTCTATGATATTTTCCGAAAAAAATTCATGATTTTGAGAAATTAGCTGTTTATTTTATTAAAGGATGAAATTAAATTACACAATTACTCGCAATATTCATTTTGAATTTACGTAACAAACACATCTACTGTATGAGAGTTTACAATGGTAAAATTTAGTTTTAATGATATACGGTAAAAAGCTTTATAAAAGTTTTAGGATGTTCCAGATCGTGCTACCAGATTACCTCTTGTTTGTCTCGTTGGGACTGTTCAGTTCCAAGGAAACCACGACTTCGGTAACATGAACCGTTCAAAAAAATTAAATGCTGAAATGGCAGAGATGCACCTTGCTTATGATGCTGCTAGTGTCAATGCGTGACAGGCAGCTAGGCTGCATCAAATTCAAAATAAACCATGCGAGTAACCGTGTAATTAAGTTTCATCCTTTAAAGCAACAAACAGCTAATATCTCAAAAAACAGAATTTTTTTCGGAAAATTTCCCAGATGAAAATGTGTTTATTTTGTGATTTTCTGCTTGGTCTGCAATTTTGTGCCTCTTGTTCCAAAACACCCTATATGCATATGTACATAAGAGCGTTCGAGATCCTGTAGCAGCAAGAGAGCTTCTACTTTAAATGTAAGACATTCTTTCATTTACGACACGTCATTTACGACTCGTTGAAGTCCATCGTTGTAATTCAAGATGATTCGTGAAAAACTGAACCGCTTTATTGAAGGTTATACAATTGGTTGGCCCAAACTATGGAAAGACCTAGTGAAATGCATGTTTGGATGCATATATTGATTCTAGCCGAGGTGTAGGTGGCGTTGTTGTACATGCCTTCTATCGCTGCCGTACAATGTCCTCAATACGGTGCATGTGTCAGTCATTGTCAGAACAGCGTTCTGTGTAGTGAGGGCATTATGTGTGAGCTGGGTGGACAAATTGTTGGTGGTTGTAAGGTGGGAGAGTGTTTGTTGGTGCAAGGCAGCTGGAGTGTTTCATGATTCAGGAGACTCCGTATCGAAGATTCGTAAGAAAGCGGAATAACATCACCCATGCAGGTAAAGCGGAATAACATCACTCATGCAGGTAAAGCGGAATTACATCACCCAAGCAGGTAAAGCGGAATAACATCACCCAAGCAGGTAAAGCGGAATAACATCACCCATGCAGGTAAAGCGGAATAAC
>JACJUY010002884.1:1536-15034 GCA_014220935.1 Platorchestia sp. MABIK | reverse complement strand
CAGGTAAAGCGGAATAACATCACCCAAGCAGGTAAAGCGGAATAACATCACCCAAGCAGGTAAAGCGGAATAACATCACCCAAGCAGGTAAAGCGGAATAACATCACCCAAGCAGGTAAAGCGGAATAACATCACCCAAGCAGGTAAAGCGGAATAATATCACCCAAGCAGGTGAAGCGGAATAACATCATCCATGCAGGTAAAGCAGAATAACATCATCCTGTTGGGAAAGCGGAAAACATCATCCACTAAGTCACAATGCGAAAAAAGTGTAGGCTGTAAAAGTGCGACAGATTGTCATTAAAGAGACTCGTGATGAAAAATACGAAGACGACAGCTGTAATGTCCCTGCTGAACTGAAAGTCGGACTCGCAAAGCCTGTCAGCACCAAAACAATTAGAAGGAAGCTCTGCAATGAGGAACTTTCAGTGTGAGCTGCTACTTCAAAACTACTCATCAGTGATGCAAATGCCGGTAAGAGGATAACGTTGTAAAGAGCCTGTAAAACATGGTCTGTGAAATAATGGAAGACAGTCATTTCGTCGGACGAGTCTCGTTTCACACTGTTTCTAACTTCTCAGAGTTTACCCTGGTCGCGTGGTTACGCGCGCCATCTATGAGAAGGTGTCGGTAGTTCGAATCCCGGCAGTGCCGCCCGGTGATTCTTCCAGTTGGGAAAAGGGAGAACTCAGCCACAATTCCCCACTCTACCCAAGTGTCGGAAATGGATACCGGCCTGACCTGGGGTAACCGTCATTGCGTCTTGATGTTAGTTATAAGGCATTTAGGCATTTGAAAAACCAATGCATAAGATGGTATGTATCAGGCTTGATTGGAATTACACGTCCTTTATCCTTCACGTCTGACAAACGCCGTCCGAAGCCCACGATGCAGACTGCTTGATGCCAAGAATAAAACATGGCGTGTGTTGGGTCATAATTTGGTTAGCCATATCGGGATATTTCATGAGCCGCACGATCGCTCTGCGAGGCTGCACTACTGATAAGGATTATGTGACTATTTTAGCTGATCTTGCCCACTCCATGGTACATTGCTTGATCCCCAATGGTTATGCTGAGTACCATGACAACGCTTCAGTTCACACATTTTGGATCGTTAAAGATTGGTGTTGTGAGCATGATGGGAATTGGTCGCACCTCCCACGATAACCTCGAGCTCCAGATATCGATGTTAATGAGTCTTTAGGATTTACTTTGGGCAGACAGGCGCCTCATCGTTGTCCATCTACATCATCGTCACCTCAACATAGCTCTATTGTGCAGTAGCAAGAATGACATAAGATTCTTCCGGAAACCACACAAGACCTGCATTTATTTATACAAGACCATACAAGGCCTGTATTTGTCAATTCCGAGAAGACTGCAAGCTGTTTTGAATACAACTGCTTCGTACTCTGTATTTGGCACGGTAATTTGTTTTTTATGCGTTTCCATGTTTATGAACAGCATCTGGAACTTGTAACTTAATGAGATATTTCGATTTTTGTTGACTTTGTTTCGTGCAGAAAATTACTTTTTGCTACACATCGGCCAAGCAAAATATAAAATATTTGAAAATGATTCCGGTTATTAATAAAAATTTAATTGAAAAAGCCAGAGTAAAACTCAATGTAAAATGAATATTTATAACGGAATCAATTTGAAAAACTATGAAGGAAATTCGCTTGACTGACAAAAATTACTGTCGTGCTATTAATATAACTATAGGACCTCCAAAAGTACAGGGTGGCGCATAGGTTAAAATAAAATATTTTTCTGTAAATGAGTGCACTTTAATAATTATTTCTTATCACATAGTTTAAAGATTGGAATTTTATTTTGACCGATGATTGAAAAATCTTGTCACGTAAATGGCCTCCATTTTCAGCTTCACAAACACAAGCTCTTTGCAAACTTTTTTTTTCGACAGTTCTCAGCATCTGAGGCTGTGTGGAATGAATATCCTTCTATACGTTTGCTTTAAAGTCGTTGGATAGTTCAAGGTTTATTTACATACACCATTTTCCTTACGTACGAACAAAATTTACTAGCAAATCTCTGTGTTCCAATAATTGAGCGAGCATTTTAAGAATAAAATAAAATCATCTTTAGTCTCTCTTTGGTTGTTAATTTATTCATTTTTAAACTTCAAGCAAAGTAAATTTATGATTCTGAAACGAGAAATCTTAATTAATTTATTGAAAAATTTACATTAAATTTCAAAATGATAAAGTGACTCGTGCGCCACCGTGAACTAATTACGGAAAAAATTCTGTTTGACGTTGAGTCTACGCTACAAGTGTCCCAAGTTTACAAGTCTGGTCGATTCTGAACTACTCATTCATCAATTGATTTCGCAGTGCAATCACAGTGCTTAGATTATCTTCCCGACGTTTAATTTCTCGTTCTATGATGTTCTACAAATTTTCTGTTGGGTTCATAAGAGGAATTATCTATCCAATCTAAAAACTTGACTTTTATTGAAAGACTGTCCCGTAATTTAATACAGTTCTCATCCGATGTACTAAGCAGTTTTCATCTTAAAAGATAGTCTAAGCAAGGTACCTTTTTTAATTCACGTGTTGTGCAAATAACAGAACTTTGTTTTTAAAAGCTCTATGTAGCCACACTGATTTAGGTTGACGGATACGGTATACCTCACATTTCCAAGTTGTTGAAACAGCTCCAGAGCTTGCCATATCCTCCTTCTCCGTATTTCGCCCCTCGCTCATACGCTTCGTCGAAAGCTTCATTGAATCTTCAACGAACAGACGACGGGTATCATTGCTATATAGAGAAAGAATTGTAATTAATCTGACTAAATCGTACCTCTCCACTTCTCTATTGTCCAATTTAAGTGTCCTTTGGCTCGCTTTAAACGAGTGGTCTTTTGGGTAGAAGTTAACACGAGCCATTCACTATTTCCACTTCACTACACATATCTATTACATGGAGTTCACTACAAAAAGTTAGTTCGGAAACAGTAAGAGAAGGGCCACCATTGGCGTTTGCAGTAGTCCCATCCTCGATGCAAAGCGATTCCTGTCAACAATTCGGGAAACACGATGGGAATCGTTTTCGGTTTGTATTTTATTTCGAGCTAAATTTTCCTTTGAATTGCCGTATGTACCGAATTGCATTAATTGTTGGTATGCCTGCTCAACAGTGCCGCACAAAACATCTGCAAAGTCCGCTTCCTCATTCTCTTTTTATGGGCGTTCACAGCCCGACCAAATTCAATTTCTCCATTGCTCAGCTGATAAGAAATAAGTCAATATCTGGCCATGAATGAAAACTGATGCGTGCTCAATACGTGCAGTCGTGCATGTAACCTAAACATTGATCTCTGCTAGTCTCAACTAGTTTTTATCAGGGAGCCTGCATGAACATTGATAGAAAGTTAATAAGTATCTTAAAGAAAAATCTTATCATAAATAGAGACAAGTAATTCGAGTTACTTCTATGTGTTTTTCGAAAGTTATCATTCAAAATGACTGGTAATTTCCTAAAATGTTAACTAGAATAGAATTTTGTTCATTAAAACTTGACCCTCTTAAATAAGGGTATAAATTTTGTTTTCACTTCGAGCTGTGAACACTAAACTGAGAGTAGTTTTCACAACCCCTCCCAAGACTATTAAGAAATTTCACGTGTCAGACTGAAATGAAGAAAATTAAAATTTGCTAAGAAAGTGAAGTTATTGTTCAAAATTACGTTTTTGTGTACTACTGCTCAAAATCTGTAGCGAAGTTATGGAGAGAGACACCTCAAGAGCCTTTCTTTCTGCGTGCAATATACTCATCTACATTCTCTTCGACATGGGAGACAAATTCCAGCTAATATGCTGTCATTTTTATTACACTTTCAAGTAGCGTTTTTTTCCATTTTTCAAGTGATTCAATTCAGGAGCGTAACACAAAACCACTTGAAATCCAAAGCTCAAGTGCGGTTGTGCCCCTGGAGAACCACAATTGTATGAACTGAACGTGCGTTTACAAGAATTTTCAGTGACCATTCACCTGATCAAACATTTGTCTCGTTGGATGCTTTACGTTTCTCTCCGCAACTTCTCTAACGTTCATGAGCACAAAGTCATTCGAAATATTGCTTTAGCCAGGTATGAATAATAAACGTCCTGTGATCCAGTGATCATTTTTTCCAAAAAGTAAGTCCATTGATCCATTCTCCAGATTTCTGGCTTGCGGTATTAAATTTTCAAAATACCGTAAAATGATATTTTTTTTACCTCACTCATGCTCAAAATCCAAGTGGCTTAAACATGACGTCATCAAGAAGGTAAATGGAAGACGTCATGTTTAAGCCATTTGGATTTTGAGCATCAGTGAGGCAAAAAAATGTAATTTTTCGGTTATTACGGTTGTTCCAGAGACCAAAGACATCAAGGCCATTTACGGAGATAACAAAGATTACAAAGGTTGAGTAAAACATACCACTGAGATTACGGCTATTAGCAAGGTCAATGAGGTGATAGAGAATGCAATAATTTTGGAGAAAGCGAAGGTTGCAGAGATTTTAGAAATTATTGTGGTTACAGAAATTGCAGATACTATAGAGGGCTCAGAGATTTCCGGCAGAAATTGAAAAAACAACAAAAATTAAATGCTTGACAAAAATAAAGGAGACAACAGAAAATACAGAGATTGCGGTGATCATGGCTATCTTAAAAATTTCGTAGATCGCAAATGTTTCAACGATCGCATTTGGACAGGAAAAGATTTAATTAAAATCTTACATAGACGCAGGTCATGACTGTTTTATTTCTTAAACATTAGGAGGAAATATTCGATGTGCTGTAGATAGTGTACACTATTTTTATGGACATATTTGATACACACAGCGCAATCATTTTATGCAGACCGCCATTTGCAATTAGGACGAAAACGCCTTGCGACTCCAGGACTACGTTTAATCTAGGCAAGCCGTCAGAAATAGTTTAATTTCGTCGCTCAGAAAATTATTCGTAGTCACCGAATTAAATGTTGGGAAAGAAGTCCATGCAATACAATGCAACACAGTGTGTCCAGGCTCATTTGCATGCGTATCCATTCAGTGAAATTGTTTAATTTATTTTGATTTTCTTTCATGTCATATATGCGCATACTCCCGAATATTACTAGATTGTGACTGTGTTGTAATAGCGTTAATTGCGGTCTTATGATTAACAGATGCTGAAGGCACCACATGAAATTCATTTGAAATGAACTTATTTGTCGAGTTTATCTTCAAAAAGAAAAAAAGAAGATAAGAACATGTCGAGCATTTAAGTGCCTTAATCAAACAGATGAAGAATACCATTATAAAGCAGAAAAAACTTGAAGAATTGATCACGGAAGACTACTCAACAATAATCTCTTTCATTTTTGAGTAAGATCGTTCAATTTGCAGGAAATTCCACTGCGTTTTTGACTCAGTGAGAAACGGTGAAGTCAAGTGTTGCATGCAATCAATTTATGCATCACTCTCTGAAATAAAAGCATCAACAGCACCATATCTAAGCTACCATGAAGGATTTCTTGCCTGAGAGTCTCGAGGTTCCTCGGCATCACGAAAGCTGGAGCCCGCAATCACGATGCAATCTGTACGTAGGTAGTCGTGACACGATCCCTGGACTGATTTAGAGGCCTGGCTTCTCGTTTCCAATTGGCTGGCAGCCCAAGCCCCGCCTCTACATCGCACCTTGAATTAAAATAAGACAAAAAATCTACTTCGAAATCTTTCCCATGGGAGCTCGCTACAACATGACGCTCCAAATTAAAAGCGAATAAAAACGCTCTGTCACCAAGCTGCCTAAATTTCTGGAAATAAAATGGACTGGTTTTCATGACGGACGCTGTGTCTGCAGGGGGCGAAGAAAGGAGCGGGGTTCAGGGGAAATTTAACAAGTCATAATTTAATTAAAATGAGACGCTCGTTTCCACTCCGGAGTTAACGTGTTTTCAGGATTTGAAAAATCTCACTAAGTATTGAACGTTGAGAGAAGTAATCTCTGTTTATGTTTGTGCAGTTCACTGATTTAAAAAAATACTTCAGCATTGCTAAAACATTTCAGACTTACAGAACTCGAGTTTAATACGGGAGGGTAAATTGTGACTCTCATCAAAAAATAGTCAGCAACTGATTTACTTTGTCGCAATTTTCAAAATTGTTTTCTTGAAGAGTCTTTCTGTTTTCTTAATGCTTCATTCATCTGCTTTAACTATTGTTGCTTCACGTAATAGATCATTTTAGTAAAACATATCTTTACGTTCCTGCTTCAAGATTTTGTTGACAATGATCTTAGTATAGAAACGTCCACATTAAATGTTCCTAAAATTCTTTTTCTGCATTACTTTATTACAAATTTAGTGCGATAAGAAGAGGGTCGTAATCTTGATCCTGCTTTCGATGGACCTCCATATGGAACAATTTATACGATATTGAACTATTTTGCCCACATAACATGCTCGAAGATTAATTTTTCTCGGTGTAAAATTGAATTACTTAAATAAAATCACACCAACGGGTCCAAATATCAGAGAATCACACCAACGGCGCAAAAATAGATAACATTTTCTTCCAAATTACTGTCTGTTACTTTAGCCGTTTGCTACTGATTAGAGATCTAGAAAATCACAAGAGAATTCATTCAGTAGTAAGTTTATTCAGTAAAACTGTTCATTATTCTAGACCCCATTTTAAACAGCTGCCATGCCACAGCTGTGCACGGGAGTCGGCACGTTCTTTCTTTAATGTTGAGGCAGTTAAATCATAGAAATTACCTTTAAGGTTTTACTCCACGTGTTTGCTGTGATAAATGAGAATCGTAATTTTTCTCGGTGAAAATAAATTTAGACTACACCGCCTCATTTAGTGCTGCTTCATTGGTTGAATACCGTTCTATTCTACTATGCCTCTTACTGTAATTTATCGTACCTCATGTCAACTTGTGCGGGGATGAACACCTTTCTAAAACGGTGCAATAATTGCTCATCAGCCTGGATAATTACTATTATTACTAGTGTCGACTTTCAATATTGTTAAATTACTATTATATGCGGTGTTATTATTATTTCTGGTAGTATTAGTATTATTACTACTAGTGATTATGATTGTTAAAAATAACAGGATTCGAAATTTTCTTTGAATAAATCCGTCAGTTATGGATTAAAATCAACCATATTCATCCTCATGGTACCCGCAATTAAAATAATCTTGTACTTGTGTACTGGTGACACTCCAATCAATGAAATCATTAAGCATCCCTTAAATCAAATGAAAGAAGCTGTCTCAGAAGAACCAGACACCAAACAAATATCTAAATTTATAAATAAGTATGCACACCAAGGGAATTATTAGGTAAGATTATTATTTAACCACCATAAATGCCTCGAAGGCGATTTAATAGTGAAAGCTCAGAATTCAATGTTTGCACAGAGATTAAGAGATTCAGTATATAAATGCTTTCATCCTGGTCGGCAAAGTGGAAAAAAGATAGACGTGTGTTGGGTCTTAGTGGTGGTAGCCATCTCCCCATCATGGGGGCACCAGCCACCCACCCATGGTACCCCCCCATCACCCCATCGTGGGGGTACCAGCCACCCACCCACGCTTTGGCCGAGCGCCTTACCCAGGCTGACGCAACAGGACGTCGAGATCGACAGCATAATCAGGCTGGATCACAACGTGGTGCAGCCAAGTCTTTATAACTTGGTAAGCTACCAACTTTTCATAAAAGTTACCCATATAGTAGAAAGGAAATTTACCGCTAATTAAGGGGAATTTCCAAGATGTGTTGTGAGCTGAACGATTTTTGTTCGTATGACACCAGCGAGATAGAGAGCAAGCTTTTGATCGTTTAACTCCAGCAGAACATTGCCAGTGAACAAACTTTTTATCACCATATAACAACAGCTTCGCGTTAGCAGGCTGTGAGCAAATCTTACTTTACTGAGCAGGTCCGATGCCAAATGACCACTTGCTTCTTCTAGGCAAAAAATACCAGTGCAGGTAGACCTCCTAAAGTGCTGGGATAAGTTTAACACTTGAATTCCATATATTATGCTTCTCCACATTTGCTATCATCTGAGTAAAAACGCACGAGTAACAAATTGAGCTTCACTTTTGATGGATGCGATCGATATAATACGCTCTTCAATTTTTCGTGTTTGGTCTTTTCTAAAATGCATTCAATTTTTACATTATTCACTTTGCACTACAGATGGGAATCAGCGGTCAGTGAAGCACACTACCGATCTAAGAAATTCTACGTGCTAAACATTCTGAAGTTTATTTAGTACTCATTTACAAACTAGCCAACTTCCAAGAGAAAGCTTTTGATGGCAAGTTGGTATTCAATGGTGAACAAGTTCAATGCATTTTGAGCTGGATATTAGTGAATGTATTGATAACGTGTGAGACTGAATTTAGGTTACTGTGCATCGTGAAATTTGAAATTGGTGTCAATGATATTTTCTGGTACCAAAGACGAAAAAGTCCTGAAGCTTTCAGTACGTTGCGCTATCACACAAGTCTGCCTATGGGAAGTCCCGTGCCTCAGTATATGCCGCACGCTAGAAATCTCTCATTAAGATGCTGTTCTATAAGGCCACTTGCATACACTACGCTCTCACGCAAATTTTAAATAATTAAAGTGGAAAACTCATACCATATGAATGAGCGAAAATGTTTTCAAAATTACCCTTGCATCTGGAGCTTTGAAGTGAATTACTTAAGATTTATTTAGTGCAAGCGTATGTTAAATTTGTCTCAGAATATGAAGTATAAACGCAGGAACATGCTTTAATTAAAGAAACACACGTATTAACATCCTTGATACACAGTCTCCTTTAGTTCGCAAATAGAATTATTCTTGAAGTTTTAGCTTAAGGAGGGGAGTGGGAAATGTAAACTCAAGAGGGTAGGAGGTTCTCCTTTTTATCCTTTCCTTCCCGCCTTCTTCGTTTTCTACGTCGCCTGAGGAGCTGCTACCTCCTGCAAATTTACTGCCCAGATGCGAGATCGAATTAGGGACCTTCTCACACAGAGTTCAACACTTTGCCTTTGCGTCTCGAAAAAAGTAGACTGCCGATCCGCTAAGATTTGGATCACTTCACGACTGATTAACATACAACTCAGCGTTGTTTCTGAACTGGGGCAGCTTGCAGTGCAATGTCAATAGCTAGGTGCTGGGCGTGCTGGAGAGGCCAATACGGACATCCTGACACAGCATCCACATCACGCTGACGGATGGCGACAAACGGCAGCTCATCCGACACAATACCGATCAGGCAATAGAAGTGCGACCAAATTCACAATCTTCGTATCGACCCATTCTGTATGCCATGATATTTTGCCTAGTGAATGCTTCAACAGTCCTGATGCTTCGCTCACGCATCTGAAATACTGTAAAATTTCAGTATTAGAATGTTGAAAGAAATATGTGCATTTTTGAACAAAACGCGAGTTCAACCTGCTCTGCAGTATTATGCTGTAACATAATTTCTCAGGACGATTCTGTGATACATCACTCAACGAAATTCGTGATAAGAACCGGATCGCAATAAATTCGCATTCTTAATGCTTTTGATCATGCTACAAATTTATTGATTTAATATTCCACCGTGGCCGTCAACGTCGCAGGGACACTATTTATGAATACAATTTTCACCATGTATTGAGCTTTGGTGAGCTAAGTCCAGCCAGAATAAACTTCAGCACTTACTCATTAATGGAAATCAATTTTCGTTGCAGAATAGATTGCAGTGAAAACTGCCTTAGCCTGAAGATTTTTTGTAAGATTAAATTGACATAGCAGATTTAGTCCCGGGTGCTGGTTTATTTAAAACACTTATCATGAGCATGTTAGTGAAGGCTGAAAGCTTATGAAATGCTAATCTGCTCGATGAGATCCGTGGGAAGGCGATAGGATGTGTTATAATTAATAGAGCTGAATATTTCTCATTCAAGCTCGTCACATATGTCTGGTCTAATTTTTGAGCAAGCCAGCCTTCCACAGCATCTCGTATGTGAGCTATGGACAAATAACTTCACTTGGCAGGTGGAGAGAAGTTCATTTTCACACAACTCTGTTTTCTCATTAATTATCCTTCTACTACAGAGGGTTGAATATGGTTATCAGTCAACAGCGCACAGATTTTCTTTTAGATTCAGAAAATTGTTATGTTCTGTTTTCAGATTAGTGCAAATTGGAAGACACCTAAAACTCTTCACTCTTAAAATAAAAAAAAAGAGCAACATTGTGGTGGTATTTCGTCGTTTGCCCAGATGTCCGTTCTTTATTTCTATTAAAAGAGAGTAATTATTTCTTTGCGAGCTCTTGTTGAGGCGGACACCAGACGCCCCTTTCTATGGTAAACGTGCTGATGAAAGAGTGAACACCACCTTTCATTAATTAATTTTACTGATCTTTAAATTTTCATGGAAAAAGATTGAATTATTGGGCTTGCTGCAGAACACTCATGAAGATGATCAAATATTTATTCAATAAATGAAGTCAATGTAATGCATTAAAAGATCGATGTTTGATGAGTTTGGATTGACCCAGACGTGCTTTTTTAAAGAATATCATGCCTGTTACGTCATGGGAAAATGGGCAAACGTTTTTGAGTTAGGTGCTCTGAGCAGCAGCAATCTGGTAACACGTAAGGCTTCATAATTAAAAAAGACTCATAGAAATAACCTGATTTAACTAAGATGACCTAACCTAACATAATCTTGTTTGACCTAACCCAGCTAAACCTAAAATAAGGGAACCTAACATTAAAGGAACATACTTAACCTAACTTGTTTCTAACTTAACCTAACTTGACCCGATCTTATATAACCTAACCTTTCCTAACCCAACATGACTTGTCCTGACCTGATCTATTCTAACCTAACATAACTTTCTTCAACCTAGTTTAATTTAACCTAACTTAAATTCAGTAGTAAAGGCAGGTTGAAGCATTATCCAGATTATCCGATCGTGTCCTTGCTAATAGTGTTGTGGTAAATTTCACTAACAAAATTCGTTTGAGTAATTGAAAATAGCTACTTGCAAAATAATACACCGTGAGTTTAATATATGTATGTTTTATTCAGTCTAGAAATTTCACTCGCCAAACTCATTCATTTTCTCCAAGAATTTATGAAAGTGTGATATTTTTACCCCTGGGATCTTTCATTCAATCTAGTGGCATCCGAATGTTCAGTATTGGTTCAGTTTGTTCACAACAAATAAACCTGCTGCATAACTTTTTTCAACAGGGCCAATTCTCTTTAGAAACTATATCATTGTCCATTATCCAACTGTATCATTGCCACGCTCGAAGACTGAGCATATAAACATAGCGGGATGCGATCTGAATGAGCTGAGTGGACTCGGTGTCCAGACGACCCTGAATTCGGAACATCGTAGCTGCAGAAGCAATTTTGCTTTGAATGCGTCGCCAATTATGACGTTCAGGGTAATTTTCTCGTTAGGGAAGCATTCATTACAAGGCAAGTTAGTGCCACCGCGTCATCTAGAAACTGCTCATAATAAAGGCCCCAGGCTCCGTCGCTCGACCCGGGAAGCTGATTAAATTAAGTGAGTGACAGATTGTGCTCCTAACGAAAAGCTATCTCAAGCTGACGTGTGCTCCGCTATAATAAAGGAAACAATAATTAAAGTTCGATCTTTGATTGTTGTATTGATATGCATTGGTATGGGATGGATACAAAGCATCTTTGTTAGTTCATTTTTTTTCGATTGAAAGGGCAATCAACTAGTATGATTTCATCAACTTAGTTTATCAGAAGCCAGTTTCGTTCCTCAGATTGTCTTTTGAGAATAATTCCGCTATTTGATCATTGTTATTGCATCTACGAACTGCGTTTGGGAATATTGTGCGCGGCACTGGTAGGTCATCCATCAGTATATTGCACTACTCCAAATTTAGGAGCCAGACGGTTGTACGGCCGTGGCTGCAGCCCTGCAGTTAATTATCTTCAGTGCTCTTATCAATGCCCACCAGAGCAACCGCTTGCCAGAGTCCGGTAATGCTATAGTTAATGAAGAATATTCCGCGATTCTGGCTGTTCATCGACAGCGGGACTAGAGTTCCGACGTGGCGGTTTCATGGCCTTTGATATTGTATGTAGAGCAGATGTGCTGGGCAATGTCTTCCACAATATTCAATGCTGATCTGTAAGGTAATCAATATCACGGCTGTCTGCACGTCTCTGAGGGTAATCGCTCCCACAGAGCTGTCTGTTGGAATACAAACAATTACTATCACAAAGCTGCCTTCTTGTAAATTGAAGCAACCAATCACAAAGCTAGTTATTGACCTTTGAGGCAATCACTATCCAGAGACTACTTGTTGATCCTTGAAAACAAAGGCGATCAAATGACTGATCTATTAAATGAGAGTGAAAACAAAGTTAAAGAGAAAATGAAGTATATGAAATTAGGTGATAACCTGCGAACGAATGAAAAAAGATGAACAAAGAGAGACCGAAACATTTAAATTATTATGGCTTGCATAGTTGGTATGTGTTTGGACAAAGGTTAATCGCTGAAAAAATAGCTAAAAAATGAAAAAATGAGCTGTGAACGAAGCATAGTAGATGACATATCGTCAACAAAACAAGTTACAATCAAGTAAAGGAGACAAAGCCAGGTAGCCAAGAAGGAGAGTTTTAGTCGAAAGTGAAAAATGTTTAAAAAGATTCCCGAGGATGAATTGAGTTTGTGCAGCAAATGGTGTTCGTAATAATTTGGTATTTTGATTTTAATTTGGTATTTTTGGTTTGCATTTGGTAATTTGGTTTTACTTTGGCATTTTGGTTTTTAATTTGGTATTTTACTTTTAATATGATATTTTGGTTTTAATTAAGTATTTTAGTTGTAATTTGGTATTGTGATTTTAATTCGAGATATTGGTTTTAATTTGGTATTTTGGCAAATGATGGTTAGCAGGGAAGTGCTGCCAGACCAGCTAACTGCAGGCATCGTCCCAACAAAGCTGTTCGTTCACGCAACTCAGAGCCATGAGCGAGCCACCCAATTGAAATACAGATCTGGACCCCGAACTCGTCAATGATTGCCACCTGGTGTTAATGAAGGCAATTTAAATATACAAAGCCTACTGGATGCTGCTAAATGGGTCCGAGCTTCCAGGATAATGAGGCTTAGTAACGACATCGCCATGGGGCGTTCACAACTGCGAACTCGAGTCGTTAGGTGGAACACAATAAATTTTTTTTATCGCTTCGGGAAGGGTTGTAAGCTTTTAGTGACATTGAATGCTGTCGTGTCGTGCATTAAAGCATTCAATGCTTTTTGGGCGGACGGGCGCGTGCAGGAGTGATGTGAACAGCATCGAGTGATGGAGCGCTGTTTGATTTGAGTTTTAATTCATTGCACGTTGTGTGTGTGTGTGTGTGTGTATCAAGTTGTGTGCGAGTGTGTCACGTTGTATGAGTGTGTGTGACATTGTGTGTGTGTGTGTGTGTGT
>JACJUY010002883.1:43633-92668 GCA_014220935.1 Platorchestia sp. MABIK | reverse complement strand
GATTGTCTACATGTGGGAAATACATACCTGAAATTATGCCGTGTATTTTTGAAACACCCTGTATAAATGAAAAATTTTGTCCAGAAATAGTCGTTTATTTTGCTATGACAGCTCGTTTTGGAAATGCTTACGAATGTTATCAGTTGTTTATTATCGTTATTTATTTATTGTCGTTATCAATTATTTATTATCGTTATCAATTATTTATTTTCGCTATCATTTGTTTATTTTCGTTATCATTTATTTATCATCATTATCATTTATTTCGGCCTGAGCTGAGATTTAGGTAGGCTTTCTTTTTGTTGAAATAAAATGCTTTTGTTATGTCAAGGACCACCTTTTTTCGGTTCACGGCTGTCCTGTTTTTCAGCACCTACTACTTTCTTCAACTTTGGTCTTGTTTCATAATCTTCTTTCACAACTTACTGTTTCTATGCCCTTTCTGCGTTGATTCCGCGTTTCCTTAACTCCATACTAAATGGTGCCTTCCTCCTTCCTCTCTTTGGATCGCCTTTGTTGCTGCGGGTAGGTAGGCTAAAACTAACGACTAATCTAATCTATCATTTATTTTGCCATAACAGCTCGTTTTGGAACCACCGACCGTCGCTGAGGATGGAACCGACAGTAAGAGCGACGAGAGCGAAGACCTCGGCGTCGTGCTGCTGGCCGCCCCTGGTGCGGAGCTGCTGAAGGTGGCGGTGAAGTTCCTCCTTCCGCAGGGCGTTACCCTCACTGCTGACGCCCCCAGCAGGTGGACCGTGCGGGCTGAGGGTGAGTGTGCTTTGGTGGCACATATCTTGTAGAGTGTAGTGAAATTTTGCTAAAGAAATTTACTTGTGTTGCGCGGTTGAATATTTGTTCGAGGAGTTGACCGGTGTTGTGGGGTTGAATTTTTGCTAGAGTTGTTGACCGGTGTTTTGCGGTTGAATATTTAATTTAACCATCGCTGGTGATGCAAGTTGACACAAAGGCAACTGGTGCAACTCTATTCATATGTTTGGCTTTATAGGAAGTCTGGTCTAGGGTTCACATGATTGATTTCTGCTCTATTGCTTTTATCAACTAGTTGAGACGCAACAGCTTTTCAAAGCGCGATTGTGTTAAAATCGAATCCAAAGATCACTGTCCGAGATTTCTCTGCTCTGGCGACACTTAAACACGTTGACTGCGGCAGGTGAAACTGAAGTTTAATATTCAGTTCAAATTTAAAGTCAATTGTAGAAAGCCATGTTGAAAATACCAAACATTAACTGGATCATGTTTTCATTCAGTTTTGATAAGGTATTTTTTTTTAATTGAGTTTGAGACAACTGGTTGATCGGCAGCATAATGGAACCTCCCTCAGTGACCAAATATGGCTCATGTCGCAGTCAGCGTGCTCACACGTTGACCGCCATGTGAGCTACCGGTGGTGGTACATGGGGGAAATTTTCATTATGCCACTAACCGACCAGCAGTCACAAATTCAATTTTCATAAATACTTAAAACTAAATGAAGGTACGATTTAGTTAATGTTCGCTACGTTCAAAATTGTTGAAAACTATTGATTTTAAATTTGAGCTGAATTTTAAACTTTAGTATAACCCATGGTGTTCGGGTGCACCAATTTTTCAAAGCGCGATCTAATTGAGAACGATCCAAACATCGCTGTCCAAGCGCTTGCTCCAGTAGTCTTCACTGCATACGCTGTCACTGCTCTGGCGATTTTTTAAAAGCCTGGATGTCTCCATAAAACATTGATTAATTAAGAATGACAAAGCTAGAATTATTATAAATGATTCAATAATTATTTTTGCACAGGTGAAGATGTGAACATATCGCCTGCGAGCGGCGTAGTGGCGGAGTCTGGCACTGTATCCTTCTCCATCTCGAATCCGACTCCGGGCACCAGACTCCACTTCAGTGGCCGCCTCTACGTGTGCCTCACCTCAGGAGTCTGTACCGTCACCACCGTCAGCGCCGCCGTCAGTGTTGTAGACGCTGCGGAGACGGGCGCTAAAGTCTTCACAGTTCAGGCGGACGGCGGTGTGAACATTCCTCTTGATGTCGCCCTGTGAACCTGACGCGTCAAGTTGATGCTTTGAATTCTAGCCAAATTGTGTTGCTAACTCTGTGATCTTCTCACTATGGAATACTGGTGAAAATAGTTACTGTTCTCTCGTAGTTTAACTCGTTGACTGCGATGGGTTCAATTAAAGTAACATTCAACTCAAATTTAAAGTCAATGGTAGTAAGCGATTTTGAAAATAGCAAACATTAACTGGACATTAATTAAACATTTATGAAAAATAAGTTTGTGACTACTGGTCTGTCAGCAGCGTTATGTAAATGCCCTCCGTGGCCACATTGCGGTCAAAGCGTTAAGGCATAATAATTATAACTGTTCCTTCACCCTGTGCTACAGATTTTTTTTCGGGTGGCCATGAGTGCCAAACCTGCGTCGATAATCTTTCTTGAAAATTTTGAATTGTCAATCTTCAAGGTGATTGACAATGGCATTAAAATGTTACTGCGTTGATGAGTGATTGTTCCAAGTTTTTCGTGGCCTTCATTGTAGTTTTTATGTATATTTATTCTTCTAGCTACGTTTCGAAGGAGTTTTTCGAAATAAAATTTTAAAAGGACTTAATGATTTTGTCAGCTTGCCGTCACAACTTTTGATTGTTCGTGTGTGCACTACAGTTTTTGCTATGTGGTGCAAAAAGCAATGTCATGTCATTGTAAACAGATAAGAAAGTAATAGGTTTAGATCAATTAGGCTTGTCTATCGTTCGCTATGGGGTCTGGCGCCCCCAGGGGAGTTACTGTTAGGTTATCTCAGCTATTGATACGCCTTCGGGAATTCTGTCTTTAGGACCCACTTTTCATCTGTCAGTTATCATAGTTTCTTCGCAATCTCTTCTTTGTTTTTTCTATTCTTTTTTCCTTAACTTGCTATTTCTATGCGCATGATATCTTGTGTGAGATCACAGCTCGTACAATGGTTCTCCGTTTTCTAGTCCACACTAAATGTTCCCTTGTTTCTTCTCTTTCCAGTCCCCTGTTTTTGTGGCTAAGTAGTCCTAAACTAACACAACATGATGTTATATTCTCGTGGGGCTCGACTTCCGATGTCTGTACCAGGAGAGGTATTGCCAAAAAAAATTATCTTTGAATCAAGGATACAATTCCGGAAACTTCAATTTTACTCAAATTGAATCGAAAATTGAATTTAAAATTAATTTTAAGCTAAATTTAATATTGTTTTTGATATTAATGGAAAATTAACTGAGAAATTGATTTTAACCCTACCAGACTGGAGGCACTGAACCTAACTGTTAAGCGTTAAATCACTCAAAGTTAATTAAAACATATAGTGGCAGGCATTTGCAGTGGCTAACCATGAAGTCTGACCACGATTAGTTGGTTATTTATGGCTTGTGACGCATTTTTTACGCCCTAGGCTAGGTACTAAAAATTTGGTTTTGCGGTATAGCGGCAGATGCGGAAATTACTGAAAAATCTGTACAACAGTTTGGTAGAGCTAAAATTGATTCTGGTAATAATTCTAAGATTGATGAAAATTAATTAATTTTGAAATGGATTTCAAAAAAATAATTCAATGAGTTGACTCCGTTGATTCATTTGATTCTTAAAGTGCAATAACCCAATGCTTTCTGTTCTTGGGAATTAGTGTCGTTTATGCAGAGGTCACCATATTTTCTTTCTATGTACTGATTGTGAAACTCGTGCACAAGTTGCTTTATATTGCATTAGTTAATCTTGAGCGCTGTTAATCGTACAATGCATTGCGTTGTTCACACTATTTAGTACATGCGTATTTATAACGACACGACATATTTGATAGAGTACCTTACTATGCACATGTATTCTTCTCAGGTTTCTTTGAGGGCCCGAGCTGAGAGTTAGGTAGGCCTTCTTTTTGTTGAAATAAAATATTCTTTATATGTTAAGGACCACCTTTTTTTAGTTCACTGCTGTCCTGTTTTTCAGCACCTACTACTTTCTCTTCTTCGACTTTCATCTTGTTTCATGAACTTCTTTCAAACTTACTGTTTCTATGCCCCTTCTGCATAAATTCCGCATTCCCTAATATCCATACTAAGTGGTGCCTTCCTCCTTCCTCTCTTCGATAAGCTGTTTTATTGTAGCGGTCAGGGAGGCTTAAACTAACCCATAATCTAATCTAATCTTAGGTTTTCGATGTTATTTGGGATGGAACTCAATGAGGCTTTTTCATTTCAATGTTTTCGGCTCTGATTTTTTTGAAGGCGATAACTATCGTATAAGTGAGGTAAGATCACTCAAATCAGTATTAATTAATATGAACCATAACTTTTTGAGTGTTGTATTTTTACATTTTTGTACTCGAATTTATACGTAGGTAATGACCCCTGCGATGATTACATTAGAATACATGTAAGTTCAGCTGCCAATACTTGCACGTGGCCTGGAAACATTTGTGAAAATGGCGTGACGACGATTTTCTGCCTCCAGTGATGCCGTGCTAGCTCGGCCTGCTGTAGGACCCATAGTCAGCCGATGGATGTCTAATTTTGAATGTAGTTTCACATTAACCCTAGATATTCACCCTAGTGGGTGATTTGCATCATCCCCAAATTCACTAGGGAAAAAATCACCCCAGGTTAACGTTCTAGGGTTAGGGGCAGGGACTTGTGTCCGATTCATATCGATTAAAGTGTAATGCTAGAAATATTTAGGTTTCATGTTTATATTAGAGGATTGTCAGCATAAACTCCACGTCTCATATTGAAAGCTGGAAATTATTTCCTATTCATAACGATAAAAGTTTTGAACGATTTTCATGGCATACTTCCTCTTGACACTTGAGTTTCATGGTTTTATTGTATGCACCAGAGCATCATCAGCGTAAAGCGGACCATAGACGATCAATTTTATTGTCAATATAATTGACAATGATGAATATTGACAATTTAATTGATCGTCTGTGGGCTTGATTGACGACCGTCAAATAATTGACTTAGTGGGCAACAAAAAATCTCATCAATATATTGAGTCAATGATATTGACAATTAAATTGATCGTCTATGGGCCGTTTAAGTCTCCATGTGTAACTTTCACTGTAAAATTGACTTGGGTTGGCCATCTTGTATTGGAGGAAATCTTGCGTAGATGCTTCTGTATGACCTGCGTACTCAATTTTAAGCTGTTACCTTCTACGAGTTGGCTCGAGACGCGATTTGCCCTATAACAACGAACGTCTCTTTCATCTGAACTCCATTTTTATTCATATATCCTCTTCGTAGCTTTTGCAATACTTCAGCTTTGCCTGGTTCTAGTGCACCGCTCTAGCGTCCGTCAAACGAAATTCTGTGAGGATTTCGCTCGTGATTGTTCCATTGTGTTTATATGTAACACGTTCAACATATAAAGTTACTAATAATTGTTTGTTTACTTTTGTGCCTACCTAAGCCGACGTTAAACATATTCACCTCAACTCTCGGAAGGCCTAGAATAGGCAATATGTTCGAGTTAGGTTTGTGTAGTCTATGCTATAGGGGCTGGCGCCTCCAGATCGATACTATTAGATTATTTCAGCTCTAGTTAGGCCTTTAGGACTACTTTTTTGCGCCCACTTTGCTTCTTTCAGATTTTGCACTTTCTTCACCATCTCATCTTTGTCTCGTCTTTTTTCTTTTCTTTTCTAATACACCATTTCTAAATGCGCAGGGTATTCTTTGTGTGAAACACCTTGTGCATAGATTCCACGTTTTCTTTTACCTGGTCCTTTCTCTTTCCACAGTGAAAGTATCTTCGCAATGTGAATGGAGGCTTGAACGATTATATTACTTTTCCTATGTTCATGTAATGAGCAATTTGTATGAGATTCATTAAATATTATTGTGGTATATTGGTTGATTTTTGAACTGTTTTTTAGAAATTGTTATTTTGCCCCAGCTCTAAAAGAAAAATTGAAAAATGTTGAAGCTTTTTCCTAACAGAGAAGATGCCGAAGATTGATAACTTGTAGCATCAAATTTGATGGTCACAATTTCAGAGTTTACGATTTTGGGAGAAACCTTCACGATATCGGTAGCCAGGGAGCGGTGTTCCATTTGGCCTTTTTCCTGACAGCAGTTCTTCAATTTGGAATTTTTTCAAAAAATTGTGATATGCATTCGACTCAGCAATTGCCATCTGTTTAGGATTGCCATTTTCTGGGTTGTCTTAATCGTAAAATTTGTTTAAAAAAATAAAAAGAGTGAAAATTTTGGGTGAAATTCAAAATTTCTCAACTTATGGTGCCTTCTTAACCTGTCCATTTTTTTCAGTGGAAACACGACACTAAAAATTACAACGTAAATTAGTGATAACAAAAATTACAACGTAAATTAGTGATAACATCAAAACACAGCGATTACTGTAGGTGCACGACGCCGTGTGCGGCGATTTGTTTATGAAACTTGAAAAATTCGCAAAAAATAATCCCATGAAAATTGTGCCCAATGCAAAGCACTCATACCTCGTAATTTGTACGCTCTCAATAAGCACCACTCCTAATTTGCTCATTTCACAGAAGTATAATTATGGTTCGTTCGCTTTCATGCTCTTAATTAGTGCCGTTGAAAATAACATGAAACAGTTCTTCGACTACGCACAAAACGCTGAGTTGATTTCAGCAACACTCGTGTACCCTGACTTAATACAGTACAATACGTATGGTAATGTGGTCTAGTATCAATTTTAAGCAAATCCCATACATGATTACGCCAAGTTTTCTTGCATTGTTTTGAACAGCTTTCTCTCACAAGAAAATAATTCAATTCGATGATAAACTTGTTTCATTTGTCCCGCTTAATTTGTTTCGTTTCAGAAGGACATAATTAACTCGAATTGCGAAGTATCTGGCAGTTGTAAAATTTAAACATTAGAGCAGACATTCTACCAGCCTTCATATAATCAAACTAATATCAAATCTAAATTAGGAAATTTAGATTTAAATTAATCAAACGTTGTAAATCTAAATTTTCAAAATCTGTCTAGCGTGTATTGCGGTTATTACTCCTAGTAATTTTACAGAAACCTAATCTAGTTTTTATTGCTCTCATCTTGGCTCCATCTTCTTCTTCTATTCCATTCGTAGACCAGGCTGAACCAAAACAGCAAATCTGGACGACAGTGGAATTTAAGAGAAGAGTTCTAAAATTTTACATTGACATACCTGTAAGGTCCTCAATTTTTGCAAAAACATACCCGTAAGGTCCTCAATTTTTACAAGAACTGAACCGAATGCTTTTTCAAATTTCAGAGTTGTAGAAATAACTCGAAAACTCGAAAAAAAGGAACAATAGACACTCGAAAAAAGAAAGCCAAGTTATCCAAATGAGATTTGCGCAATTAAATGTAATTATGGCAATCTTGAGCTGTATTTAGTTCAATTCAATTACCTTGAGATATCGAAAACAAATTACAAAAAAATGAAACGGTGCATTCTAAATCAACGTATAAAATCCCCAGAAAACGCATCATTTAAAAATTTATCATTTCAAGAATTTACACTTAAATCTCATTCTGAAACTAGCACTAACCGATACCGAATTTTGTTTTCACATCATGTAATAAAATTCAATTTCTGTTCACGTTTTTACTCCACATGGGGTCGGAGCATTTATGGCGGTCAACCTCATTAAAATACCGACAGTTTTCCCCGCCGAGGAAGTTTTTTTCAACCTTTGAACTGTTGAAGTTTCCGCTTATGAGTAAAAAATTTTATAGCCAAAAAACTTCAAGTTTTATTGCAGGGTCTTCTTCCGGAGATTATTTTTGCGAAAATTTTTACGAAGGCGAGTATTTTCTAATAAATTTTTAAACTATGGAGAATTCAATTTGATATGTCGGGGGCCATCAATAAGTATGGACATTCCATGACGTCTAGCGTTTTTCTTTGCTTTTAATATGCGAAGTGAACCAAAAACGCTTATTGAATAAAAAAAGTTCAAAGCTCTTTCGTGGACCCGTTATATGATGTACTGAAAGAAAAGAGACGAAGAAAAACAGTGTAGTTTAAATAAGTGATTCTACAATCAGCATTCGTATATTCAACAATCATTCAACAACCAGCATTCGTTGATAGTTATTCTAGGCTTCTTGAATTACGATCAATTGACTCCGTATTTCGGCACAGCAGGCAGCGGAAGTTCTTCTTAGTTGTCTTAACTGCGCTCCTCACAATTTGTATCTTTAAATAAAAGTTGCTTAGGTAAACCACTCAACCATAATCGACTTGGAAATCTCACGCCGCTACGATGATGTAAAGCGCTTCAAAATTTGGCGACCGGATTCTTTGTTCTTCCTCGGTATTACATACTGAGCATCTCCTTTCAAATCAACGATCCGTGCTAAGAATTTAGTAGTGTTGCTATTAGTCGAGCTAGGAGGCCAATTGTCTCGGGCAGTTCAGCGTGAGCAGTCGTTCAAGAGCTGGGCCTTGAGACTTGGTAGGCTAGGATCAATAAAAGTATTTGTAAACTTTTGAATGAATCATTTGTGTGAGCATTATATTTTAGATGCTTTAACGCTGTTTTCGCATTATAGTGTGGTCATATCTGAAGTCTCATTCCGACAACCTCGTCGTTCGAGAGATACGCATCTCTTCCACTACATTGACTACAAGAATATCGTTGTAGTCCAGTATGGAGTTCTTGGGGAATATATTGTTTATGATGGAAAATCCCTTGCACTTTAGCAGCGGCTTACCCCTGAATATTGAAGATGTTGTTGACTCGTAGTTATTGAGCTCTCAGTGCCATCGCTTTGTGGTCGAATCTTGAAATTTTTTTTCCCTAATCTGACTCATTTGATTTTTCTAAAGCTCACTTTAATAATGGTTTGAACCTCCCAGTTTGTACATCCAGTGAGAATTTTAAATACTCTTTGGCGTGTCAGGAGTTCACGCAAGGAGTCAAGTATTCTGCAAAGGGTGCGAAAAAAATTAACAATTTCAAGTAATACTTAACGATTTCAAGTAAAAATTAACGATATCATCGACCGACTGTAAGTCATAAGTGCAGATGCGAATTTCCTGAAACTGTAGGTGTGAAATACATGAACCACAACCAGTGAAATAATTCCTTTTAATAGCAGATAAAACGTAGCTATATAACAATAAGAATTTAAACATATAGCAGCCACATTAGGTAATTCATCATATTATTCCTAAACAGAATTATTATGCTTGGCGTGGAAGTTCATTCAATTCACACGTGCCGGAGATTTGATTTCTGCCAAGAGGCAAAGATTTTCACTGTAGATTTTCTGCGCCAATTGAACGACTCAATAACACAATTAAAACCCTCACCATTTTGAGCGCGTTGTCGTTCCTGACGAGCAGCTTAGCGAGTTTGAGTGCATGCGTATTAGCTCTGTAATTGAACGGCCCATTGTGTTGCTAACAATGCCCGTCTTAGCGAGAGCCTTATCAAGTCTAGCTTGGCTAATGCTCGGTAAATCGATAGCATCCTAGCAAAGCGCAGCTCTCGAATGCTTCGCAATAACACGAACTTAGACACGACATCGCTAATGACAGATGGATTCACTCCTGCCCAGCTTGTTAGTGTATCCTGTTTAATTTCTAGCTAGTTCGATTTAATTAGCGCCACAGAGTAGGAATTTACACAACAAAAAGCTATTTCATTTGCAATACCATCATACTTGTATTTGTTGCAGTGCTTAATTTAAGCCCAAATACACCAGCCTGATGCGCCAAAATGCTAACGGAAATCAGAATATAAGGTTTTTCTGGTTTACTCGCGGTGAGAATTCAATTATATACAATTGTAGTGGGTAGTATTTTAAAACTTAGACTATGTAGATTAAGTTGGGCAAATCTGAGTTCAATCCCGACATTAATTTTTCCTTGCTGTCTACGTACATCTGAGCGCCCTCCGGAAGTGTGTATTGCCTTTGAAAGCATGTGGGTTGAGCCAGTATGAAGTGTCGTGTCTCTAGGATGTTTATATTCTTGCTTAGCGCATGTTTATTTTAATCCGGTACAACTTACGTTCTCTCTGTTTTGTTGTAGGTTACGCAAGGGGACAGTTGCCGATGTTCTTTCTCCCTCACTCTAGCAACATTCTCTGCTGAATAGGAATATATGTATACTTTCTGCCACTGTACCTCTCCCGCGTTTAAATAATAAGTTCAATGAACTAGTTCTTTATTGCAGTTCTTCTGGACTTGCTGTCTGGATACAGGAAGGTGGATTCAAACAAGATTAAATCTTGTTGCAGTTATGATCCTAATGTTTGATTGTCTTATAGCTGAATTTGTGAGTAACGCTGATGTTTGGACGCGGCGGTTCGTATTTTCGTGACTTCGATGAAAGTTTGGTCGGAACTTCTGTAGGTGAGCTATGGTTTTTATTGCTTCAGGTATTGTTCCCTTCTCTCTTTTTTGTAGAATTTCCCTATTACGATTGTTATAGTACAAAATACCACGAACATAATTGAATATACTCAATAACGTTAAGATAATTCCCTAATTTCTTCGACACGTCTCTTATTTTCATGTTTTTTCTGAGGAAACTTCCTTTGTAATCATTTCTGAGCATTGATTATAACATTATTTTGCTGTTGTTACCTTAACTCCTAAACAATGAGCTCATTAGTGTTACAAAATTTGTTTTTGGAGTGTGTAACGGGTATCACTTTATAAATATTACTTATTAAAAATATCACATGACGAAAACTAAATGTAAAATTCACGAGTGACATTCCATGTTGACATTTGATTCATTCAAAATATCTCTTTATTCGCTGAAATTTTGTACTACAGTTTTTGAAAATCAGGGTTTCACATTCGTGTACTACTGACAGTAGCAAGTCGTATTTATCATCTCTGAATTTTTTAACGTGGATGATTCTTCGTGCTGTGGAAGCTCTTCTCGTTCTTGAAATAACAATTTACATACTCTAGCTTCACAACAAAAAATTAGGCACACAATAATTGAACACAAAAACACTTAATTGTATCATATGAACAACGCAACTTACATTTTCTGACTTCACAACAACATGTTAGAGACAAAATAAATTAACACAAAATTGACTTAATAGTACAAACAATGCAACTTACACATTATAACTTCACAACAACATATTAAATGCAAAATTATTTATTGAACACTTCTGTCGTGTACCATACTATTTTTCATATAAATGCGCACACTTGGAAAATCTAACGTTTCATTTCATTATTCTAATTTAACTTCAAGGTACACGTACCATAATCTGCAATAGTTTCATGCATGTTGACGTACTAGCATTTTAATGAACGATAAATTTCACTTGTGCAAGTCCTCTTGCTTCTGCACTGAGTGTGTTTAGGCAGAAAAATGTTTTGAAATATCTATCTCATTTACAAAAATACGACCTGTCTCGCATGAATGCAAATAACAAGCTTCTCTTTGCTAGCCGACATTGTAGCCAGGGTCTCTCTTTCCTGAGATGGAAGTAGACTATTCTTCAGAAATAATGCCGTGCCTTTTAGCAGCAGACAAGGCTCTTAAAATTTTCCATCTGCGTTTTGAAGAAGGGCGGCCTCTAGAATAATAAATATATTATTCTAGGCTTCTTGAAACCGAACTCAGCCTCTCAGGCTGAAATGCTTGAAATGCAAGATCCTTCTTGAGAAGGGAGACAATGGAATTGTTACGTGATTCGTAGAGGTTAGCGGAATAAACCTGCAGAGGAAAGGATAAAGTTAGATACAAAGAGGACGAGCTGCATTTACAGAAATCAACGGGAGTAATAGCCGAAGTATCAATAAATAGTTTTAAAGTATCAATAAAATCATACATGTAGTTCAATATTTGTTGATACCATGATAGATGGATAGCTGAGATACGTGAGGATAGACTGAGAAATGTACAGAGGGAAATTCATGCTTATATACATGTATATATTATATATATGTATATACATGTAGATGTAAATGTATGTTTACATATATACATGTACAGATATGTATACATCGGTACCTACGAGCTAATTTTGAAAATCTTTGCGGTTTTTTATAATGATATTTAAGAAATCGTCTCAGTCGTAGGACGTTTGCGAAGTTCAAACTACATCAAAAATAGGAATCGATTCACGTGTGTTTGAAAAAGACTTAAATTTTCATATATTCCCTTGTTGGAACACATAATTCAGTGCTTAGGAGATATCCAGGGGATATTTTTACTATACATTCACAAATGGTTGGCGTTGTTCTTTTGAATAGCATTTTTTAGGATTATGCTAATAATGACATCAATCGCAGAGCTATGTGTCACTAATCCCAGCTTATCTCAAAATCAATAAATTCCTGTGAATTTTATGCCTTATAAATTCCTATAGATTTTACGATGTATTGATTCCCTTAGATTTTATGAAGAATGAATACCTCAGATTTGGGCAACAAATTAACTGAACAAACTGTCTTGACTTATTAATTCCTCCAGATATCAAGACGAACAGATTCCTCAGGATTTCTTGAAGTATAATGCTTTTCAAACATTATAATAAATAGACTCGTCCATATTTGATGATCTATCAATTTTTCCTCTACTTCACTAAGGATAAATTCCTCCTAATTTTCCGCATGATCCGTTCCATCGATGTGGAGTCACAAATAGCCGCTCGGGTACACATCACCGGAGGCCGTTCCTTGCAGAAACGCAGGTCGCTAAACATCGCTGATATCTGGAACAAAATCAGATGCCCTGAGCATTTCTCTCTAAACTTGACGTGATCTCTCCGCTCGATGTCACTTGCCTGTTGCCTTCCGGGCTGCCAAAGTTGCGGCTCCTGAAAGACCTGAAGTAACCTTTTTATTTCGTCAGGGAGCTATCGCCGAGACTTTGTGTTTTAGGAAAAACTGTCGGTCAAAACCGCGAGGAGGAGTTTTGCTGCCAACGGCATGTTTGCCCTCAGAAAACTAACTCAACTATTTTGTAAAGAATCCAAACGACTCTTTTTTTCGATCGTCATTCCAGTTTAATTTTTAACAGGTATTTCAAGATCTTTTTGTTTCGCCTTGTTCCTGTTGAATAGCGTGACACCGGTAGGTTTCCAAATTATGTTAACCATTGTTTTAAAATTCATTAAGACTCTTAATCTAAAAAAATATCAACGTTTATGCCGGCTTTTATCTGAGTAAAGAAATAATCTTTGATGAACGATTAGGAGAACGTTGTTTTCATAGTGCCTTGGAAACATTAAGCTGATGATCAGGATATGTGTCTATTGGGGATGACGTTAATACATGGATTTACAAGAGCATACTTTTAATTACTGATGCTTCATTTGCCTTTTATGGAACTAAACTCATTACATTTTGCATGAAATTTCTCAACCAGCAGTACATTTTTTCTCCCGAATTTTCGTCAACTGACAGAAGCATCAGGTGCCAGAAATATCTCCACCAGAAACATGGCATCAAATCTTTTCCATTAATTCACTCAGTTTTTCAACGCGTTGGTTGTGATGGGAGCTGCCGGTATACACGTAGGGAATTTTCATAAGGCTGCTGACCGACGAGTTATCGCAAACTCAATTTTCATGAAAATTTAATGAAAGCCAAATAAAGGCCCAATCCAGTTCGTGTGCACTACTTTCAAATTTGCGCACTACAACTGACTTTAAATTTGAGTTGAATATTAACCTTCAGTTTAACTCATCGCAATCAACGTGTTCATTCATCGAGATTTTGATAGATCATCTACCTATCCAGATTCTGTTCTTTTGTTTGCATTTTAGTAGGCAAGGGTACAACAATTTTTTGTTTGCATTTTAGTAGGCACGGGTACAACAATTTTCTTTACTTTTTTTTTAAATGAAATACCTTAATTGACTGTTGGGAGCTGAAGTTTTTTGTTTATCATTTTTGTTGTGCAAGCAGTGCATCATGGAATATATTTGCCTCAAACAGTATCATACAATGCAATATATTGTACAAAATTCGTTCAATTTTCCTCCGTAGAACGTTTGCAAATTTAAGCATGAAGTGAACATTTGAGGCTTTAGCAATAGTGTAATGATTCACCGCTGCAGTTTTTAGCATTATTATTATCCAAGTTGTTGATTTATCATCGAAAGATTTCTTTCCAACTCAAGAATTTTTCCCCGGTCGGTCAGATCACTCGACTGTGATGAAGTCCTGTCATTGCAGTTATGCAGTTGGAATTTAATTTTTTATAAGAACTGTGCATTTCACCGAAATTTGATTAAACTTCATTGGCCGCACATCATTGCCATCTTTGTGGGAAAATGTATTGTCAAAACCATAGAAATCTTTCCAAGGGTTATGGACTGGCAAAAGTACGGTCTGTTGAATCTGAACTTTCAATCAATACCTGAAGCAAGCCGCAGATTCAAGCTTCGTTATGGACTGCTGACAATTTTGTGAAGACAAAAATTTTTTTTTTTCATATTTCAATATCTCGCTGTAGTAAAAAATTACACCTTTCCTTGATTGAAGTATCTTTTATTTGGAAAGTGGAGAATTTGGGAACGCTAATCTTTTTTAATCGGTCATAATCCTAATATTTTTCTGTAGAAGCTTTTCTTCAAAAGTTTTTGAAATGATAAGCCTTAGTACAAAATTAATGATTAGTACAAAATAAATATACAAAATATAAATTAGTCCCAATATTAATATTATAATATACGTATATTAAGAAATTAGTATAAATACTATAATTCTAATATACTAATATTAAAATATTAGTAACAAATTGATGAATGAGTAAAAAATTAATGTCTATTAAAGGAACTAAATATGGATTTGGAAGGTTCTTGACGTATACACAAACTTAAGGTTTCTCAGAAAATATTTAATGTTGAGGATAAAAACCCAATACATTCTCCCTCAAAAATGACAATGATGTTTAATAAATTTTCGGTGATAATAGGCCCATTTCTGAAAAAAAAGTTAAATTCAGAGCTTCATTTAAATTACAAGAAAGTTCGTATTGGTGTCGTTCACATCCTAACTCTCTCCAACTCTAATAAAACTCTGAAATAAGCCTATTATAAAAGTTCCAGTTGCACTTAACTTGAATCTTGCGTCAACAATCGGAATAGTTACTGACTTGCATATGATTTTTCAAAATATAGTGGTTGAAGAAGGCAAATTCGAGTGCAGGAGTCTAGGGATCCTGTATATTGAAAAATGTATAAACAAGTTTAGTGACTCTACCATAGACTTCTACACATTTACAAAAATATTTTTAGCCGTTCCCTGCATGAATTACTTTTTGAAATAGA
The DNA here is from genome assembly GCA_014220935.1 of Platorchestia sp. MABIK. Classification (NCBI taxonomy): domain Eukaryota; kingdom Metazoa; phylum Arthropoda; class Malacostraca; order Amphipoda; family Talitridae; genus Platorchestia; species Platorchestia sp. MABIK. The sequence goes on along the minus strand of JACJUY010002883.1, from coordinate 77,380 downwards.
AAAATAGCAACGTGTGCACTCGTCAGTAATGGCGTCCCAACTGAACTCTGCCGCTTGAGGGGTGTACCGAACACTTATCAAACGCGTCCATTTTATGTATAGTGTCTCATTAGCGGTGCAAACCGTAGAAATGCACTTGTCTCAATTAATTATTTCTATATATGTACAGCAAAACTCGGCATGAGTCAGGTTCGACGAACCATTCAGTGAAGGGTTCAGTTAAAGGCTTCATTGTAAGCAGTCTAATTTTACTCGAAATTGATCATTCTTTTGACTATTTTGTGTAACTGATACATAACATTTTTGTTTTAGGGGAAAGGATTTAGAAACTTAATATATAGAATAAACAAACATGACATTGCAATTTTTGTGGCTTGAAGTTGTCGACGCGTACGTTTTGCAACTGAGAAAAATAAATAAATATAAATATGTATTTCAATGTGTAGAAAAAATAACAGGCGATTTTTTCTCCGGAAAAAAATTTTAGTGATGAAATAAAGATAAATTGTTCGAGATATTAATCCATTCTGAAGCCTTATTTTCGAGCAACTAGATCTTTATACGAACACAAATAGACTGTGTAACATCGGTATTACGATCAGTTACGCAGCCACCTGGGTACAATGGAGCAATCAGTCTAATCTATTTTTGTGGTAATACGAAGTATTTTTAACTCTTCACTGCATGAATTATTTTTGGAATGGCGCCCAAGTTAATATAAATAAGTAGATTAGTAAACACGCCACGAGAAGACTGGAGAAGATCACCACCGGATATTTATTTTCTCATTGTTTGCCTTTTGGATTATAATTTAACTTGGAAATTACAGGCTTCACAAGGAAGATTGCTCCCGTTCTATGACATCAGGTGGCTTTTGAAGGCTCAGATTAGGCGATAATTAAACCAAACATTCAAAACTTGGCGGTTGCTCTCTACTATAACGCAGATGAGCTACCTAATTGCTGAGAAAGAAGAGCTTCCTTTTGAAAGGGAAAAATCACGCGCTCTATTTACCTGCCAATCATTAAAAACCATAGATGGTGATGAGCTGTAGCAAAGAATCTTTTTATAAAGCTTAATTAAGTTCTATGATTTTGTGGGAACTAAGTTAGGGAAAATGTTCTTTGTGGAAAGTACTCTGACGCTAGTACAAAATCTAGCAAACGAGTGAAGCCAAGCTGCATGATGGTAAAACCACTTTTTTTAAGTCCTAGAGTTTGACGTTTTATTTTTCAGAACAAGCTGTTGTTTCGTGTGAAATTCAAACATTTATCGGGAAATCTTTAGTCTTGGAATTTATCTAGGATAAACGTACAGAGATGAGGGAGTTAAATTTAATTGTTCCTTTAAAAAGTTATGGTACGTACATAAAACATAAAAATTAAACAAGTCGACTATGCACAGAGTACATTCGGGACCGCTTCTTGACAATGTCCTTCAAAAGATTGATAAAATCATTCGTATTTTCCGAAATATATTTTGATTAACTATTCATTGGTTTTGGTGGACTACAATGAAATAGAACCCATGAAATGTGCGGCGATATTTTAGGCCGCCGTCACACGGAGACCAAATGGTAACGTTTCGTCATAATTGTCTACAGTCAAAGGTACTAATCGGTCTGTCCAGAGCCACGAAACCGTCTAATTCAGCCTTAGTTTGGGACAAACTTAGTCATACCCTAACTAAGGCTGAAACCTAAAGGTTTCGTGGCGCTGAACAGACCGATTAGTACCGCTGACTGTAGAGAATTATGACGAAACGTTACCATTTGGTCTCCGTGTGACGGCGGCCTAAGTAAGGTTTCAAGGACTGCTAATGATTTAGTAGCCCTTGACACGTGTATGTTAATATGATATAAGTGAGTAAATTCGTTGAACTCTTTTACACAGCGTCAGAATTAAATGACTGATTGTGTGTCCTCTAATGAAATAAAGGAAGACAGTTAAAATCATAAAATAAACGAAATAGTTCAAACAAACCATTCCGCCCATTTCAAAACAGAAAATAATTTTAAAATAGTTTTTTCTTTGCATGAAAAAGTTGAAATTTATGAGTTCCCTACACTGCAAAGCTTGCAGTCATGTGGAACAAAAAAATAAATTGGGACATCGCTATCAAGAAGGAAAATTTGTAATTGTTCTAAATAGCGTAACAAACGTTTGTCACACAAATTTTTCTTGAGTTCCTTGCACACTTTTTCTCAGCGCTTAGTTCGAATTTTGCTTCATTTCAAATTTTAGTCTTTTAGTTCTAGACAATTCGACTTCAACTTGCCATCCAAATTTAAGTTTGTCATTCAAAGCGGAGTTCGCTTGCACTTCGTGGTAGCATGTCGTAACCCAATGGGTAACTCCATAGTTGCGGATATAGAAGCATTTTACGTTTTAGATTTTAGTCATAGTAACAGTTTTTGCTCTGAAAGCTAGTTATAGTTGCTGCAATGGTAGCAGTTTATGCTTTGGAAAGTGGTCATAGTAGCAGTTATAGTAGCAGTCCATGCTTTGTAAATTAGTCAAAGTTGTAGTTTATGTTTTGACAATAAGAAACAGCTGCAGTTGATGGAGGTAGTTAATGTTTCGAAAATTAGTGATTATCCACAACAGTATTTCGGTGCTTCGTGATCGACCTTCCTGATCACAGGTTGTAAAGTCCAAAGAACCTTCCAATGACTAATCTAATAACTAATCCAGTCCTTTCACTAATGACTAATCTTTTAAGCGTTCTCTTTTTGGTTTGTTTTATACGCCGATTGTCTTTATATTTGTCTACGTAAGCGGTTTTGTTTTAACGCCATAAAACATGGTTGTACAGTTCACAGAGGCTTGCACAATTAGTCTTTGAACGTATCATCAGAATTGTAGTCAGTTCAAATACATTTTTCCCACTTCACTTATGTAAAGCGCCAAATAATGATGTCAAACTCGCACAGAAGTACATTTATGATGGTACATGCCCTGGCCTACATGTACATTCATTTCATTTTTAAAGTAGGTGTGTACGAATCAGTATTGCAAAAACTCCCTCTGCCTGTCGAAGGAAGGCTTCTAGTGTTAACATATGCTCCAATGAATGGGGAGAAAAACAGGCAACGGGAACATTCTTCATTGCATTTACCATGTTAGAACCATTAATCCATACACAGTACATAGAAACACAATTCTCTAGTTATATCATTAACACAGCTATGATATACGGATTATTAAAAATACCTGCTGTAAGGTGCGCGGATAATTATATGCCGATGCAGGTGCCTTAATTAAGGTCTCTATAGAAGTCTCGCAGGTGCGCATGCGTGTCACGTTGGCTCCTGAACCTGTATTATATTTTTTTTTGCATGTACAGTATATAAGCGAGGACTGATAGTTAACGGAGAACTGAAAATCGTACCTTCGTTGAAGAAGCAACACTTGCTCTCGTCTGAACAACTTGAACGAATTTCAGAGGTATAGTCAAGGGTATACTGTGTAGGATTACTTTTTTTGTAGAGCAATGATTAAACAACTTGGACGAATTTCAGAGGTAGACTCCAGGGAAATTGTGAATTATTACTTTGCTTATTAGCCAATGATTGAAAAACCTGTATGAATTTTAAAGGTATACTCGGGAGAAATTGTTGGGATTGCATTTCTTTTAATTTAATAGTTGAGCCGATCGGACGAGTTTGTTTTGACAATGCCGTGCGATTACATTAATAAGATTTTTAAGGGAAACTCTGGGAAAATTGAGTAGGTTTGCATATCTTGGAGAGCAATGGTTCTATCAATCAGAAGCGTTTGTTTAAGCAATGCCTTTCGATTACATTGATTCGATATTCAAAGTGTGTTACAGGTTACCTGAAGTTCATAAACATTATATGCTCATGAGACCTACTTTATCCGTTAGTGTAACTCATAATTCAGAACAGATTACATTCTGAGTGTCTTAATTAATACCTTTCTGTAATTTGGTATATTCCAAAGCCAACTCGTATGGATTTGTGCGCAACATGCCAGCTACCAATACTATCGATAATTTATCTGTCAGTAGTTTTAACGTAGAGTCAATCTGCTGATAGAAAAGACCAGTGATTTTTTTCTACATTTCTCCATACATTATTTAGGCGTAATGATTAACGGTAGATACATAAATAATCTCATGTATAAAATTTCCATGAAAGATTGATGTTTTGATATTTAATGACAGGACGAACTGATAAAATGATTAACTTGCTGAGAGTTCAAAATGTTATTTCTTTTTTATTTTCTTTTCAGTTTCTTTAGAGAAATATTTCCAATCCCGCTCGTGTTCAAGACGGTATTGTTCGACGATACCCGTAGGTCTCGTACAGCGTGTCCTTTTTATTTTTATGATTTTGAAGTCGATAGATTTTATGTCATCGACAGAGCTTGCTTTAGAATTGAGTCCATAGTCATGCAAAAAAGCTGCAAAAAGTGTTCAGCAAAGCGGCTATTGAATGCCGAAATGCTTTTTCCCGCATAATTGGATGCAGAATGGAGAGAAAATATTCTCAGGTTCTTGTTCTTTGCTTTAATCGTCTTCAAAGTATTTTACAAGTACTGATATAACATTTTCAAATGTGATCATCACATTTTGAATAGAAATGAGCAATTGCAAAAACTTTTCAGCAGAAGGTCACTTGTAACAAAAAGTCGCTTTCTAACACTTTATAAAAAGCATTACAGTATTACATTCTAAGACACATTGTACTAAAACCAAAAGTAACTTTGCTAACGCCAAGAAATGCTACCATTTTGGAAGGAAAAATAAACATAAAACTTACCATAAATATCCTATATCTACTATAACTTTTACTACGTCAATTCGGCCACCCGAAGTGCTACAGAAGGTACGTATATTTCTGTAACGTAGATGGAATAGCTCCTGTATAGAATACCTTTAATAGAATGTAGCGTAGCAAAGTTCATTTTGAGAAACCTAATCGTGCTACCAGTCTTGCCACTTCGGCTACGTTAAAAGTTTTAAAATCAGGCTCTCCGAGGAATTTTTTTCATAATGCTTCAAATATAACTATTGAGCTTTGATCTGGGATGAAAAGGTAAGCCAACGTAGATAAGAATATCATGATGAAAACGAATTTAATTTAATATTTAATTTAATTAATTTAATACGAATTTAATTAATATCATGATGAAAACGAATCGGGCTTAAAAAATAAATTTTCAATGCTCTGAAAAAAATAAATAAAAGTGTTAAAACATTTCTCGTAAGCTCTATTTTTTCTGAATAAACCGAAAATCAAACGTTGACATTAATAAGACAATAATAAAACAAATACTATAGAAAATTTTAACAAACAATGGAAAGTTTCACTTCCAAAATTAGCCTATTTCATCTAGCTTGGATCTACTTTCACACATAAATTTATTTTCTTGAATTGTAATAGTACCACTGGGGTTACATCTAAGCGCACCCATACTGTATATTTGCAGGAATCGCAATGGTACCGCTGGGGTTATATTTAATTTCACCCATAACTGTATTTCTAGGAATCGCAATGGTACCACTGGAGTTATATTTAAACGCACCCATACTCGTACATTTGCAGGAATCACAATGGCATTTCGCTCTCAAGACATCGCGGTGCACACAGTGCTGGTGATGGTGTCCCTGTGCTGGCAGCTCGGTGCTGCCTTCCCGTACTTCCAAGGCGGTTGCCCTGACCTCGAGTCTGTGCCTTACGATGCTGGTGCTGTGAGTGGCAGTTTTTATTTCGTGGCTGTAGGATTTTCGGGTCTTGCTTTCAAAATGTCAAGTAATTTAATTCGCTTCAGCGATACTGTTCGACTCTCGAATTCTGTAAAGTCGACTCGGCACATAGCGTTGTCAAGTCCACTTGGACGGACTTGCGCTTGTAGGTTCTACCGCTACGATGACGTGATGTTTTTTTTCAAATCCGGCTCTTGGAAAAGATTCACGAGGCAAGCACTTGCTGTGCCTGAAAAATGTTATACCAAAACTGTAAAATGAACAATTTGTGAAATTGTTGATTTTTCAGTTCAGGCTAAGATAGTTCGTTCGGAAACTTTATTTTCGTTATTAGAAGTAGCTGATAATTCATCCGAACATCCATGCGCTAAACTCTATTTTTGAACACTGAAAACGGATGTTCTAAATGACCTTTTAAATGCGTAATGTTATATTGTCATTTTGAGGTTCTGGAAAGGAGCAATTTTGCAGGTGCTGGTAGTGCATAAGAATGCTTCGCTGTGAGAATAAAAAATAATTTACATTTAAGTTCGGTTTAAAGCCGAATATCCCAGCAAAAAAATAAAAAATGAGCGACAATAACGTTACATGTTGTGTTTTAATTATGTTTATTTTCACCTCGAATATCTGTGTAGCAAAATGAATGAGCGACAATGACGTGGCATTTTACGTTCCATTTGAATTAATTCTCACGCCGAAGATCTAGCAAAAAATAAAATAAAAAATGAATGGCAATGACGTGACATGCTGCGTTCCATTTAAATTAATTCTTACGCAGAATATACCAGCAAAAATAAGAAAGCGACAATACGGTGACATTGGGCGTGCAGGTCTCAGGAGTGTGGTACGAGGCGCGCCGCACCCCCAACGTGGTAGAGGCCGGCAGCAGCTGCGTGGCGTGGAACATCACCGAGACGAGCCCTGGTACACTCGGCATCGTCACGTCCCTCAAATACTTGTGAGAGCCCACATTTATGTGAGGTCCCAGATTTATGTGATATTCTGGATTTCTGTGAGATCCCAGATTTATGTGATATACCGGATTTATACGAGATCCTGGATTTCTGCGAGATCCTGGATTTCTGTGAGGTCCCGGATTTCTGCGAGATCCCGGATTTCTGTGAGATCCGTGATTTCTGTGAGATCCCTGATTTCCGTGAGATTCCGGATTACTTGCAGGGAACTGATTAAAAAATCAGACGTTACAGCTATTTTCTCATCACTGTTGAGATCCACAACTTTACAGCTATTTTTTCATCATCGATGAGATTCAAGGAGCGAGTTATCATGATTTTCTGAAAACGTAATTCGGTTATTATTACAAGTGAGACAAACTTATCTCTACTATTTCGGAAAGATTTATGATCTTATTTTCGTTCCAGATACAAAATAGAGATCCTGTGTTTCTAGTAGTGATCCAATTTAAAAAAAATTCCCAATCATTACAGTTATTTTTTCATCATCGCTTGCATTCATAAAACACACTCTCATGAATTTCCGACAATGTCATTATAATGTCAATCTTCCTTAGATTGCCTTTCTTGTTATCCCATAATTTTAGTTCAATCTACAAGGTTTTACATTTTATTTCGGCTTATTTTGAAATTTAAAAATTTCAAATTTTAAGCGCCGAAATTTCAAAATTTCGGCGCTGAAATTTTGATGCATCTTCTTTCCTTAATTCTTTTGTAATTGGAAGTTTCCACGTGCAAGATGTTGAGAGATATTGGTGCTTGTTCTCGTTGACTATGAAGCGAAATACTTCGGTTCCAACGTTGTAGAATTGCATAGGCTTTTGAGAAGTAACATTCTCCACATTAACGTCGTATTATGGGGCACACGTTTGCTCGTCATAGACGTGCAGTATTGCATCCTATTGCACCTGTTCGTTGATCATTGAGATGTTCCTTTTAGACACTAGGCAGTTTTGTATCGTTCATTAAGCTCGTCTAACATCTGGCCGACTTATAGTTGCTAATACATCAGACAGCTCATGTAACATTGAATGAGGTCAGCTTCTGCATGGTCAAAAGTCGGACGTCATTTTTAATTAAAGATCATCCTGACAAATGTGCTCATTAAAAGCTTGCGCTACTTTGAATTGAAGTATGCGTACGAGTCCCAGGCACTGCGTATGGATTAGGTCTGAACAGTTTTCATGTCGCGTGTCTAACTAAATATGGTGTAGAGATTTCGCTTCGCTTCTGCTGGGCTTTGCAGTGTCGAAGTAAAATGATGTGTGTGCAGTGTTCTTATCCGTATTCGGATAAGGCTCCCAAAGAATACCAAACTGCTCCTTATCCGTATACGGATGAGCAATCTTAAGTGTCTTAGCAACAAAATCTACTAAACTTCTTCTTTCGTAGCAAGATTTGATTTTGCAACTTCAAATAAGCTTCATCGTAGATTTGTGAAAAATTCTAATCGGTCAGACTCGCTATATAAAATTTGCCGGCGCATATACCTATATTTCCCTTTAGGGCTCTCAAAGTTTGATGATTTATTTCAATCCTGTTTTCAGTTTTCACCCAAAGTTGAGTGAAATTCTATGAACGTGATAAATACAATAAGTGCGCAACATTTGCAGGCTTTAAGAGCAGTCAAAGGATATTTGACTTCAATAATTTTTTCCAGATAATAGAGGGCTTTTGAGTTATGCAGAATGGACGCTTGAATGTGAACCAATAATACCAGAGTTCGAGTGAAGCACGTATGCAATGAGTCTTCAGTAAATTCATTGATTGACTCAGAAATTGTTGTAGTGAGAATAGTTTATGCTCTTTTGTTTTCATGGTCGAAAAATTTTGTTTTCTCATACTGATCGTACTGATCTTTTGTTAGCTTGGAAACCTCTTGTTGTCATGGTTAAAAATGTAATGACATTCTTCTTAATTTTTTTCTTTAGATTGGGCACAAAGACCATGACATCGACGCTTGTTCAAGAAGAGGGATCAGGCAACGCAGATTTTAGTTTCACGGTCAACAAACTTCCAGGTGCGTTCTGTTTCAATCTGTAATAAATTGTGAATGAAATAAATTAGTTTTGTGTTCTTGAGCATAGACTTAATAAGAGCGGCTAATTACGATACGAAGTGATCGTCGGGTGTATTTTTTTCAGAGACTTCCAATGCGAGACATTATTTTCTGCAACAATGAATTTCTCAACGTCATAGTTCACTCGGCTTGTAGAATAGTTATTAGTAATTAGTAACTGGTATACGATAGGAAATCCATGTTTCTACCATGGTACACCACGATTAATGTGCGTTAGGTATATCGTGATTCTACAGGAAAAATTACGGGAAACGTTTTCGCTGTTAACGGAGGAGTTTCAGTGGGCAAATATTGAAAATTACTGGAATTTCAACAAAATAAATGGCCATTAGACTTCAAAACTTCAATTAAAAATTGTGATGGAGCCAATAGCATTATAATCGTTAACGGAGAGCATTCAAACATGTAATAAAACACTAAGTGGAAATAAACAATATCACTCACAATATAAAAAATAGACAGAATGATCCCTATAGTTCATATTTATAAGCGACGAGAAATTCTGGTAACATTCGAATAGAAATTGATCCAAATAAAATTTTTGACTCACAACGTAGACAACAGACCGGACGATTTCTATAGTTGATTTTAATAAGCACCGAGAAATTCTAGAAAAAGACGATGATGAATTTATTCCTATGAAATATCTGAAAGCTTTAATCTACAAGAGCAATATTTGAATCTCCTTTTGAAATAATCTCTTCGTGTAATTTTGTTCAATCATCTTTTCTTAATTTTCATTATTAAATTCTCTTTTGTGAAATTATATTAAATTTTCTTCTGTTAAATGACATCAAATTTTCTTTTGTAAAATTTTTTAAAATTTTCTTCTGTTAAATCATATTAAATTTCCCTTTACTAAATTATATCAAGTTGTTCTTGTTTAATTGTATAATCTCCATTTCAGGCCTGTTCTTCGGACTGCCAGCATCGAGGCTGCAGGTCATAGCCCTCACGACAGAATACCTCGTAGCCTTCAGCTGCTCGCCGGAGTTCTTTGGCTGGAAGAGCAAGCGTGAGTTATCACACGCACCAGAACTTATTCCACTGGCATAGGTAACAAATTCTGAGTATAAGTAGCAATGAGGAGAGAATTATTCTTATCAACACATTCTGTGAATGAAAACCCGTATGCAAAACTTAAGTTATCCTCTGCACCAGAATTTTTTTCATCGACGTTGGTAACAAAATTCTGTGTATGAGGAGACACGAGCTATGACCTTTTCCTTCAACACAGTTCAATGAATTAAATTTCTTCCACCGACGTAGGCAACAAATTTTGTGCATAAGAAGCAGTGAGCTGTGATCTTTTCCTTCAACATAATTCTGTATACAAGAACCAGTGAGGTGAGAATTATTTTTATCAGCAAATTCTGTAAATAAAAAGCGGAGAGAAGAGAATTCTTCATTTCGACCAAGGTTTGTGCAGAACCAGCGTGAGGCTAAATGTTTTTTCTCAAAAATGAAAAAATTGTGCATGGAAGATGAAGATCAATTTCCTTTTCGACAAGAGTGTTTAATAAAAGTGTGTGTATTAAAGGCAGAGCGGAGGGTTCTTCTTAACAAAATTAGAATTCTATGAATGAAAAACAGGGAGCTGATAGTTTTTCCTCGACAAAACTTTATGTATTAGCGATGAAGCGTTCATCAATCTTTTTCCTACGGAACAATTACATGAATCAATGCCTCAACATATGAGGAGAAAAAAGTACTTGTTGGATGCATGTGTTACTTGATTGACTTAGAAAGCCTGATTTTTGGGGCAATTGCATTCACAAAACCTGCACGGCTTCTAGCTTTCCACTTCTGCAGTTAAAAGTGAGTGAAAATCACTCGTTTTCGATAATTTACCCTACAGTAATTGAGTACTTTCTTTTTATTTCTCGTATTAATTCAAAGTGTGCGAGCTCAGGAGAGAAATAACATACCTTGCTGCGAAGGAGAGCGTTCGTTGCAAGAGTGGTGCGCGTTTGTTGAATTTAAAGAGGTAGCAAGGCTCAATAAAGTTGTTGGGTTTTGTTGGGTTGTTCTGGAAAGAGCGAGCACCATAGCTACTCATAGCGCTTAGTATTTTTTGTGATTGCGGAGTTACAGTGATTGCTATTTTGATATGGAAAGTTGAGTACATTAGTTTCTCGTATTTGCAGAGCTCATGTGGATGTGGTGTTCCTTGAAGCTGCTGAGTCTATTTTAATTCCCAGATTTCCAGAGCTTGTGTGGATGTTGTGCCACCGAAAGAGGCCGAATTCATTTTAATTTTCGTTTTTGCAGAGCTGCAGTGGATATTGTGTTACCGAAAGCTGCTGAGTCTATTTTAATTCCCAAATTTACAGAGCTCATCTGGATGTTGTGATACCAGAAGATACTGAGTCTATTTTCACACGTTGACTGCGATACGACTCAGCTGTGGGTCGTGCTTAAGTTTTTCCTGCTGTGAAACGACCCATCGATGGGTCGTCTGAAAAGTTTTAACAATCTTCTAAAATTTATCATATATAATGGACCCAGTTAACGTTTGGTATTTACAAAGTTTCTAACAACTTTTGAATCTGAATTTAAGTTGAATTCTGAACTTCAGTTTAACCCATCGTAGTCATTGTGTGAATAAGTGCACAGCGTTTCCGCAGGTGTTAACGGCTGGTTTGGTTAGGTCGTGAATAGCCGAGGAGGAAAATTGACTTAACTGCTCAAACACATTTTTATCCTGCTTAAGAAACCTGAAAAATAAACTGCACGACAACGTTCCACCTCGTATGATAAAAGTTACTTTATGAAAAGGTCGCAAAAAATGAAGGTGTCATTCATATATACTGGTACGTGAACGACCAATTTACCGATTGGTACACATGTGGATTTCATATCGATACTGTGTTACCTTACCAAAAAATATTGAGTCTATTTTAATACCCGTTTTGGCAGAGCTGCTGTGGGTGCTGACCGCAGACCAGGAGGCTGCGGACACGCTGGTGGGGACGGCGATCACGGAGGCAGCAAACAGGGGCATCAACACCGCACGACTGCAGGTGGTCACCCAGACCGACTGCTGAGAAAATATCCCCGCGCAAAGGTTTACGTTCAGCGGCCCATAGACGATCAATTTAATTGTCAATATCAATGACTCAATATATTGATGAGATTTTTTGTTGCCCACAAAGTCAATTTATTGACGGTCGTCAATCAAGCCCACAGACGATCAATAAAATTGTCAATATTCATTATTGTCAATTATATTGACAGTTAAATTGATCGTCTATGGGCCGCTTTAGGTGCGTTGGCTGCCCTCATTGCAACTTTGGGTTGTTATTAGCACGTTTGTATTGTCAAATACGAATCTTTAAATCATAGATTCTCTCACTGCTGCTTTCGGTTACTTTTCACAGATATTGTTCCTTCTTCTAATTGCGAGAAATTAAGTTGAGGGAGATTTATCTTGCGAAAATTCCTCTCGAAGTACATCAGTAGCAGATGTTTCACTGTCTAACTACTTGCAGTTGGGCTATGCGCACCCAGAACTACACCGTTTCCGAACTCTTCAAAAAGTTCCAAAATTTCTCAGAATTTGATCGAACCAAGAATAACATTGAATTCCAAGCACAATACATTGTTAGGTTGTTTGTGCAGAAATATTGTCTGTTTTATCTATGCATGGAGTTGATTTTATTGGGAAGAAATCTCAATTTAGAACACGTTGTAAGTTACAAAAACAAAATACTTTGTCTCTTACTACTGTGCTAAGAATTTTCTCTTCTGTTTGTACTTATGTTCACTGCAATTTGACTTTTTTAATCGACTGATGTTCCATTTCTACAGATTAGTTCTTTCTTCATCACAGTATGCCTATTTTTAATTCTTGTTTTTTACATGCAAGTGAAAATGCGATGGAAAATGGAAGTTTTATTATTTGCACGCTTGAGTAATAAAAATTATATCAATGCATTTGACGTTTATTTACAACCAAGCATGATTTCATAGAAACAACTTTTCGAACACCTCGCGAATGCATTATTTTTGAAAAACGTCTCACGGAACGTAAGCTCAAGTATGATTTCACAGGAAAAATGTTTCGAATAGCTAGCGAATGCATTATTTTAAAATATCACACAGAACGTAAAATTTTTGGCGCCGCTCTTAAAGTAGCTGTACACGAAACTCTCCCATGCAGCAAACCGTGAACGGCCAGACGAGAGGCAGACACGAAACCGTATTACTCAGTTTTAGTTTTCCCCGAGGCCTCTATTTTAGCCGCCCAGTTACAGCTGCCGCATAGGGCAGCTAGAATTATTATAAATACAGCGGCGAAAAAGTTAAACTGGGCAGGTGTGTCAGAGTTGAGACTCTCTTCACTCTATTTTATGCCCGGCACTCTGGGACGAAGTTTAATATATTCATTGAAATTAAATAAATTTTGGCGCGATTTAGTTATTGATTTCAGTTTTATACATCAACTTGGTTGTGCGAAAATAAATACCACGACATACGGATGTTTTTTACCCGTACTTCTAATGTACTTCTCAATCAGTTTCCAGTCATCAGTCAACATTTCTTTGTACAGAATAAAGAAACTTCTCGGGTTGGAATGAGCTCAAGCTAGGTATTGCTTGCAAATGTTTCCTGCACTGTGAAAAGACTCTCATGGATGCCTCAATAAAAGATTTTAGTGGCAGCATCGGTGCTACAAAAATGATTTCGTGATTACATTTTACTGAATAACGAAGAAAACATCACACTTGTGCCAAACATACTATTTTTCAATTGAAAAGTTAGAAACATACGTCAAAGTACAACGGGGACTTATCTACGTCATACACAATACTAACTCTGTGCTTCAAGCTTCTATAGCTTTACACAAGACTGAAGGAACATCGAGAGCCACAAGCTCTCTCGCAATGGGATTTTAATTCCTCGTCAGACAGGCAAGAATAGCGGTATTTTCTTGACGTGCAATCATCAGATTTTTTTGATGCGCCTCTACAGCAGAACGCATCGTCCCTGATGAGCTTCGTTGGATGAGCTTGTTTTTTTTCCTTCTCCACCCGGAACTTCATGAGCAGAAGTTCCCTTGCTTTGTCATAACAACGCAGCTCAGAGAGCGCGCTTTGGGAGTTTTTTTCAGCAGCGACCGTGTTAATTAGAGGAAATTTGATTGTGTACCGTGCAATGATTCCAGGAGGAGTTGGTAGCTTCAATGACCTGAACAATTTTCGAGTTTCTAACGAGCTTTATGTTCGTTCACTGAATTTCTTGAAAAGATCCGGGATGTATTTACTTCCCTCATATTCTCGTGCATCCTACGCTGGATATAAAATCCCTCTTAGAACTCAAAGGCTGGGATGAATTATTGTGCACGAGAGAAAACACTTGCCTCTCAGTTCTCGTTATTTCAACTCTTGAGAAGAAAAATCTCTTACAGAGCACAAAAAACATCAGAGATGCTAATTTTTATCCGAATTGACGACCCCTAAATTATTCAAACATAAGGCATGCGTAGGTCCTTTCCCACAGCGTACAACACATCATCCTTTTGAATGAGGAGCTTTTCTTATTTAAAAGCTAAACGCAGAATACGGCTTTCGGGCCCAACAAGCTCCAGGCCATTGTTTTGCATCAAGATAATTTACTTTTGAAGACCCCGTTGTGAAAAACTGGCCATCCTTTTGGGTAATGTCCTTTGGTTGCAGCTCTATCTCTGGGGGTGCTCGCTAATGGGCCACATTTTATTGCTCCTCAAAGTAGCCTTCCTGCCCTCACTACCGCTCCAGACACGCCCAACCCTGAAGCGGTACCTCTCCTTATTGCCGGTACACCGTACACACTCTCCATTACGCCGGTACGCCGTAAACACTCTCCATAGTGTTGGTATGCCGTAAACACTCACGCCTGCAAATACAACGTGACCGGGGTTCGGTGGAGTCTGGAGTCAAACAAATCGTGTCCGATTATTATTTACACTAGTCCAACACCCTTTATTTGAAATAAGAAAGAAGGCAAAATAAAAGAATGGCCTTAAGAAATAAAAAAATCCTATCTTTTGAGAGTTGATGAGAATTCAAGATTAAAATAATTAATAATCAAGATTAATAATCATGAATCATAATTCAAGATTAAAATCATACATATATGCTCGAGTAAATTATCATGCAAGTTGTTTACAGGAAAGCTGGAATTGGTAAACAAGCACTGCAAGTACTCAGGCTGCAAGACCAGGAACAAAATTGTGGCTCTCATGAATTCTTAAAAGAGCAGAGAAAGAGCGACATGTGAGTTACAAAAACGGAAGAAATTCAAAGTCCAAGAGCTGTAAAAATTTAAATTCCAAGAGCGGCAGAATTTTGAATGCTACGATAAGCAGAAATTTGAATTCCAAGACCAGTAGAAATTTGAATAATTCCGAATGCAGTGAAAATTGAACTCCTAGATCTGCATGAACTGAGCGAACAGCAAGATAAGGTAAATGTTATTCTACCTCTCATCCACACAGCGTATGATATGAGCAGGACTCATTAAAGAAATTATGGGCTGTACAGAATTTATTGTTTGAGGCAGTAAGTTTTGGAAATTTTTTCCAAACATATTGAAAATTTTTAGGGTTTAGATAAATTCCAAATAACATATATAAATATATATATATATATGTTACGTATCTTGTTGTATAAAAGAAGAACTTTTCCTTGATTTCTTGCTCTACGTGCGCCACATTTGCTGTTCCGCGATTCTGAAGCGGATGGATAATTCTCTTAATTATTGTTGCTATATACCACAGGAATACAGCAATATTCCAATGGAATGTTGTGAGCAACGTCTATTTTCATTCTGTTAACATCGAACCTTTACATTCTTCCAGGAGATATTAACTTTCAGCAAATGAATTTTCGTGCGCAAAAATTTTTGTGAATCTTTGAGCGTTAGTAGTTTAAAATTTACGAACATTAGAACCCGAACGATTCCATCATCAGAGTTTTCATGGCCCACGATTAATTTTTTTCTCCCCCCCCCTTCTAAATTGAACTTTGCGTGTGTACATTTATAGTCCAAATTTAAGGACTTTTAAAATATTTAACAGCATTTTTGGAACGATATCTGATTAATATTCTATCGAACAATTATGTTCCTTTCGCTCAAGATCGGCAAGTGATCAAGCAAACCGATAATATGCGTAGGTAAATTTCGCTTTCGCGCATGGGGGAAGATTAATTATTTTACTACAGTTGCTTACCAAATTTTCAGGCATCAATAAGCAATAATTTCAAACGTTTACTCTTATAATCAAACTACTTATTGCGTGCTGGTAAACATGCAGTTAAATAAACTGATTACATTACACATGCAAGCAATGCAGTTAAATTTGAATTTGTCGAGAAGCACATCCAGTGCTGGAGAAATGATAATGAGAAAGCAGTGGCCGACGTGCAATTACCCGGTAAAAAACAAGCAAGAGATGCACACGAGAATATCCTCAGTAAACTGTACAGCAATAATACCTGAATTTCCTCCAGCAAATTATGCTCAATCCACGCTGCATTCAGAAACAGTTCATTTTCTGCAGCAACACTGAAATTGCTAGCCATGAGGATAACTTGATTCCTATTATTCATCACCTGCTGCATGACCTTTAACTTTGAAATGCAACACATTGCAACACAATTTCACTTTAAATGTTGGCTCAACCATGCAACACACGGAGCGTTGACGCAACCATGCAACACACGGAGCGTTGATGCAACCGTGCAACACACAGAGCGTTGACGCAACCTTGCATCACACGGAGCGTTGACGCAACCTTGCATCACACGGAGCGTTGACGCAACCTTGCATCACACAGAGCGTTGACGCAACCTTGCATCACACAGAGCGTTGACGCAACCATGCAACACACGGAGCGTTGACGCAACCAAGCACCACACGGAGCATTGGCGTACATTTATTTGCTATATTTGTAAGGTTAAATTGGCTCTATACTCAACACACAGCGAATGCCGACCCAGCTTAACTTTTCCACCGTTACATCTACAATTTTAGCCGTCTTTTGCAGAAGGTATGCATACTCGGACGGCTTAAATCATAGATTCCGCCGCGAAAAATTTAGAGTGGGGTTTGAGCGTACAATGAAATAAGTGATTGAATTTCTATAAGATTATTTGTATTCAGTGAGTATGATAAATTTATTTTGTTAATATGCGCAACATCATAGGAGCCATTTTAGCAATTTGTTTGGTTGATCTATTTTTTTGACTGAAAACTTGTTATTTTGGAAAATGAAACAAATCAATAATGTTCGTAGTGCTCCACACATGAAAATTTCTCCCCCGTTCGTACAGTATATAAATATATTAATGTGAAAGCTCAAAATAGTGAGCTGCCACATCTGTTAATTTTACATCAATTTTTTTAAAACAATTCTTGTACCATGTGTTATTCCCCGACTTTATTATATGTAGGCGGTTTTCTTTAGCTTATTTTGCGCACGTTTCGTATTTTCTAATCTCTTTATCCTTGGAGCCAACTCTTGTCAAAAAATAAGCTGCAATATCCTATTAGATGTTCATGATTAAAATTAAGCGAAAAAAAATTACAAAATAATTCCAACCGCGGAAGGACTCTTTCCATAAAAACCTGTTACTAATCAGAGAGAACCTAATTCCTGAGCGCCAATTTCTCTTTGAACTGGTGGCATCTACTCGAGCTTACGCTTTCTCCTGCCTACAAAATTTTGAAAAATTCATTAATTCAAACGCGTACATTGTAGAAAGTAAGACTCAAGAATAAACTCAACAAAAAACAAATTCAGCATTGAAGAGTAAGTAAGCTGCGAGTCATCCATGAAAACTTATCACGAGAGAAACTAATTCTGAAGTCGGAGGAGGCAAAGCAATTTAGTTTACTTATATTCATAACGCTCTTCATCCTTTCCCTGTCACTATTCCTCAACACCAGGTTTGCACCATCGGCTTCGAGTCTCCGGAGGGTCACACTTTTAGCGTGCGTGCAGCTCCGCACGTGTCCCGCATTTCTTCATTACAAGGCATTTCCATTCCGGACCCGGCAAAAGCTCCCGCTCTTGCCACACTGCCCGGTCTCGTAACTTCGAGACGCGCAAAGTGCGTAGAATGTGATCGCTTGTGACGTGTTTTGGGCAAAGAATCCTTCCGAGTTTTTTGCGATCCCGACATTCCGCTCTCAGAAGTTTCTTATGTTATTTCTGACTCACTCCGGTCCTTCCCGACACACTTCTTTTTTGCTCTGATGTTATTTGTTTTTCTGGAATCAATTTTCATATAAGCTTGCTGATTTCCCTTTTTTAAATTCCGCTATCAGGAGTTTCCCATTTCTTTCCTGAAACACTCTTATTGAAACACTGCTTTTCTGCTCTAATATTAATGTTTTTCTGTAATCAATTATCTTGTGAGTTCGCTGTTTTACCTTTCTTAAGGAACATATGAGCACAAACTCTTAATACATCGCGTAAAAAATCCGAGCATGCCTGAGTTCCGCATAAAAAAATCCAACCACCCTGCGCATTTGATGAAAATATTTCCATTTTCTAACCTTATTTATGAATTTATGGTTCTCAATTCTGTCCTTCATGGAAATCTAAAATTAATTTAGCAGGTATTAATACATGCTAGCGTACTTATCTTTATCTTTTATCTTACGTATCATTAATATTACCCTTGTAACCCCTGCCTAGAAAGCAGTAGGTGGTAAATTGTTTAGATGACTGAACAATGCGTGATCTTTGTAGACCAAATGTACGAAAAAGAATCAGATATATTTCACTTAACACTCATGACCGAAGAAAGAATGAAAAATACAAACACAAATTAATGTAATGATTTTGACCGTTAGATTATTGAGTTAAATGCGTTATAAGTGAATATTCATTAGGTTATGGTGAGCGTTCATAAATAATCCTCGAATTTATGATTATAATTTTGTACCGCTACTTTTTTTTGAAGCTAGTGTATCTTACATACGTGTGTAGACCGCTTGATGTAATTTTAGCCGAACAGAATTTGACATAATTTTAGCCGAACAGAATTTGACATAATTTTAGCCGAACAGAATTTGACATAATTTTAGCCGAACAGAATTTGACATAATTTTAGCCTAACAGAATTTGACATAATTTTAGCCGAACAGAATTTGACATAATTTTAGCCTAACAGAATTTGACATAATTTTAGCCGAACAGAATTTGACATAATTTTAGCCTAACAGAATTTGATATAATTTTAGCCTAAAAGAATTTGATATAATTTTGGCTTAACAGAATTTGAAATAATTTTAGCCTAACAGAATTGGATATAATTTTAGCCTAACAGAATTGGATATAATTTTAGCCTAACAGAATTGGATATAATTTTAGCCTAACAGAATTGCCGCTCCTCACGTTATTGTCTATCTTGGAGCAATTATTGTTTCTCTTTGTATGAGCGTCTCTTGAATAGTTTTTAAAGTATTTAATCCCTTTTTTGGACTCGTGCTTTCACAGTGACTGGGATTCTTGACAGTAATGATTCTTTAGAATCATTACTGTCTCTTCTTAAACGAATCTTTTTGAGGGAATTCATATAAAGCTCTCACGAATTATCGTTGCTCATAAAATCATCAACTATCGGCATTACCTGCGGTAGTTTTTTTGTACCACACGTGGATGCCATTTTAATCCTACTGAAGGTGATGAGCTTTTTTGAAGAGCTCATTAGAGTGGCGTCGTCTTTTGCCTCGACCGCCGGAGTTAGCCTTTGTTACTGTTAGCCTTCCCTGCACCATGTGCCAGATATGGCCCATCCCGAATTAGAGAAAGCCATCAAAATAGTTTGCTACGCGTGTGCGCTAAGTTACTTTTGTGTAACGCAACCATTACTTTTTTACAAATATTTTACTTTTTTCTGTAAGTATTTTACTCCATACTTCACGCGTCACATTAGTGCGCTTCTTAGGAGACATGTTTTTTATTCCCATTTTCAAATGGGGCAGGAAAAGGTTAATTAAATTTCCCCCTCAGAATCTGCTGCTTTAAAATTTCAAATTCTGTCTGTGTGTGTGTGTGTATGAGTATGGAGGCACTTGAATGACTGTAATTTCTTACACCAAGCCATGCAAGCTTACAATGCGCGAATAGAAGCAATGAAGTTCAGTGGGTTCGAGTTTAATATTGCACAGCCTCAAATATTTTTTTCGTGTTCTCGTGTAACTATTCTGTTATTCTATTACAAGAAATCCCCCTTGCTAGTTTGTCACAGTCGGTTTTACTCTCAAAGAAACAATGAAGTGTGCTACCAAATTCACATTAAATGACTTAATCATTAAAATACGACCCCTTTCTTTGAACTGTTGAAGCCCGTATTACGGCGGGTAAAGAGAAAAACGTTTAAAAACATTGGATAAAGAGAGCAAGAAATAGGAAAAGATTGTTTACATTAAAGTAATCACCGTAACTGATAACATCAGTGTCACGAGTAACGCTTCAAGGAACCCGTTCGTACTCCACGTCCTTCGCTCATCAAAAATTTCGAGACCCGGACTGCCTTTCTGTGTGTTCATAGAGTGATGAACGGCGGCTCGGTAGCGTCTTCAATATGTGAGCGTTCTTGAGCTTCTCTGGAGCTCTCAATTGGTGCTTGAGACGCATTTTATGACGTTTTTACGTGCATCTTAGATGCATCAAAGCGTATGCGATGTCTGAAGCAGCAGCATTGCATGCTGCACCTCTACATCATCTTTGCCTCGGGTTTTTTGCTGCTTCCATAAGACGACCGCGTCGAGCATGTCGCTCAACGAACTATGTTGATGGAATATTAAGCCCTCGCTAGGAACTGAATGATTCGCATAACGCAAGTTTATGCGTTAGCCTGTTAAACATTACGGCGATTATATGCGTTGTATTGAAAAATTAATGCTAATTTTAAGCGCCCGTTAACAAAAAGTTGCGCTGGTTTGATACATTAGCTATCACAAAATGAGGCTCAAAATACGCGTTTGCAAGCAACAAGTTGTGCAGCCGTCATTGATTTTCGTTTTCTCGTATTTCACCCATCAAGTAAGGGCTGACTTCAAGGATAATGTAATACGCCGCATTTATTTCACTTCAATAATACGAAACCATGAGTCCCATACCTTTCCTTTATTTTTTAACGTTTTTTATTTGATTTACGCGAGGATGAATTAATTACAACCATCTTTATCATTTCGCCAAGAAAACCTAAACTTTCAATCACATCAAGTAAAGCGAAATTCTTAGTACATGATACCATTATAATGGGCAAGTAGAGTAACCTTAACAAAACCTGGTACTATGTAGATGTAACAGTTGCGGTAAAATGAGAATTTAAAAGATCGGTCATGGGTGCATGACACAACGTTTAAGATGTCAAGAAAAGAAATCTCTTGAAATTATTTCAACGCAATTTTTAAAACAAAAATCGGATCCGGTTTAATCATCCCCAAAATTTATTCAGAGACGTTATACAAATTCGGGCTACTGTAAACTACAATCGACGACTTAAATTTTTCCAAAATTAGCGGCTTTTTTTCTTCAAGACGAACCTTTAATGTTTGGTACCCTTCGCCATTTTGTTGAGATGCTTTTGATACATGTGGTGGAGCAAAAGTCACTTCATCATTTTAACATTAATTACACTTAATCATATTACAATGTTACATTTATAACAATATCATTACAGTTAATTTTACATTTATTACAACTAATACAGCTATAAAAATACGTTACATACGACATGAAAGAGAAAATATTGATGTTTTATTTTGCGTCAATGACAAGGATTTGAAGCATATTTTGTAATCAAAATCGGCACAATCATCATCTCCAAAAATGCCAGAATACAGCGAGCATGAACGAGCAAAGATGGCAGAAAGCCTTTTTTCTCACAATGGATCGTTAGTTATAGTACAGAGAGACTTCGTAAGAAAAATTAATTAACAAAGGACTTCTAAATCTTACATAATTGCAATGATTTCAAGATTTAGAGATTTTGGCTGAACAGCAGACAAAGAACGCTCTCACAGACCGAGATCGGTGCGAAATGCAAGTATGATTCAACGTGTTTCATTGAGTGTTGCAGCAGATTTAAAAACGTCGACAAGACAATGTTCTAGTCATCTAGGAATTTCACGAAATTCGTTGTAGCGCAGCTTAATAAAAGATTCAAAACCGTTTCCATGTATAGTTCAAGTAACGCAGTTGTTAAAGTTTGCACACCATCAGCAAAGAAGAAACTTCGCACGAACATATTTATGCCTTTGTGATGAAATTTTCATGCCTTTATGATATTTTATGATGAGATTTTTACTTCATACCTAATCATGTCTGATGAGACCCATTTGCATATCAGTCTGAAAGATAATAAACAAATCTGCCGTTTCAGGTGTGATGAAAACCCTAGGGTAATCCAAGAGCAACCATTTCATACACAGAAAATTACCGTCTGGTAACGATCTCATAACGAGTGCAAAGATCATTGGTCCAAACTTCCTCGAGGATGTTGATGGTGCAACCATGACAGTGAGAGGAGACAAATGCAGATAAATGATACTTTAATATTTATTGCCGTAACTAGAAGATTTGGACACGCAAAATTTGTGATTCCAACAAGACGAGGCGACACCTCATACAGCAACAGAAATCGTGGCAATGCTCCCATTCCTGGTCGTTTAATTTCACATTTTGGTGACGTTCCGTGGCCACCACGATCTCCTGATTTAAACCCTCCAGATTCCTTCCTACGAGGATACCTTAATGGAAAGGTTTACATTTATCTGGCTAATGCTCTCCTTGAGTTGATAAACAACATCATCGAAGAAATCAACAGAATAACTCCAGATGTTTTGAAAAGAGTCATAGAATATACTGTGCGTAGAACACACTTGAGTTTAAATAATAATGGAGAATATTTGAAGGATCTATTTATGTAATGAAACATGATGATTCCCACTATCATTTAATATAAACCCAATTTTTATAGCTGTATTAGTTGTCGTGTAATATAGGTTCAAAATGGACAAGTGACTTTTGTCATATTAGTCACAATCGCCACTTTTTTTGCAAATGCATTCAACTCAGAGAGATTTATTGGTTATGGAGAATTTATTAAATGTTGTTTTTGTATTCACAAGAATGGTCTATCTTGTTAAATACCACAAGTCATCTGAGAAAGCAGAAAAAGTTCAATACAATAACCTGAAAACTATAGTTCAGTAACCATGTGGAAAACTATTTAAAATATAGAGTTGAGATCAAATTTGAACATTGCACTCAAAAGCATGTTGGGCTGAGATGAGCTTTTTCTGTATAATCTTAGTCACAACATTAGCCAAATGTAATTAATCGCATTTTAATAAAACTATAAAATATCATAAAACTGGATGAGAATCGTTCCAAATAAATTCTCCCACCGTTTCAATTTTCGTCGGAAATATTCATCCAATTACGATTTTCAGTGAACCAAAGACAGCCGACAATTAACGTGACAATTAAGACGCTTATTCGACCAAATAGAAAACGGCATTCACGAAACAATGGACTTTATTCCTCTATCGACGCACGCCGTAATGAAGGGGATTTCGATGTAAGCTCATTTGGACCTAACTCTAATTTGGTATCAACGCTAACGCTATCATTATTATGGCAGATATCGTTAGGATTTGGCCCAGAGTCTCATTTCCGCAACACGCCCCTGCTGCACAGATCTTCTGGGCGAATCTCACGGGGATTTCGAAAAACCTTTTACGAGGCAGAGAATATAGCGTAATTATTTGTATTACTAGGCAGCGTTGGCCATGGCTAATAGCTTGCATTTTGGAGCTCAAACTATCCACGGCGCTCCGCAAAAAACCGAACTCACTCTTCAAAAGCATAGTATTCGCTAAATCATTAACTTACTTGAAATTGTGTTTTTTTGAGCTTATCGTAGAAATTTGTTCTCGGCTTCAGATTAAAAGAGGTTGAGAATGTCCCTGTTTAAATCGGCATTTATTGTAAAAAAATGTGACGAATAGTGTCAAATTACTGCCTCATAAGGCGAAAGCTTTTACTGAATTTACAGATTTTACAAAACTCATCCATAAACATAACACTACATCGAATTCCAGTGAAAAAGTGAATTCCTCCATTGGTATAACAGTGAAAATCTCCAGTGGAAAACCAGTGGATTGATTCAATGCTAAGAACCTAACACATTAGGCATTCTGTCGTGTGAAATTGAAACTGTTTTTGAAACTAATGGCATTTCAACATCCTACTCAAACTACGTAAGACACTCACGTTAGATGTTCATTAAATTTGAGGAAAATCTGAAATTCAAACAGCAAAAATAGCACTCTTGTTAGTCTTTTATTAGATACAGCACTTCTGCTGATATTCATTAGGTATTCCACTCCACCTATACAGTATATTCATTTATAATGGCAATATTCTTAAATTTTAATTAAGTTTGGCACGCTAGCTAGATATTCATCAAAAATGACGACCTAGGTGGACATCCATGAAATACTCTTCTGTTACTAGATTTTCATTAACTATGGCAATTGTCCTAAATATTAATTGAATTTAACACGCTAGCTAGATATTCATTAAAAATGGCAATCTGGTTGGACTTGCATTAAATACGACACTATGACTAGATTTTCATTAATTAATTTAAAAACCTGTTGTTGAAAGCCGCAACAACATTCAATAATGTTCATGCAACATTCCTCAGAGAAACATTGCTCATGCGGAGTGCCGAGCAAACTTCTGTCTAGCGGATTTGAAGTGAGACGATGCATTCTCTTTCTTTGAATGATTTGATTCCTTCAGGCTTTTGAGTTTGAAATCTTCTGTAGTGAAAAGCTTGTGCTAATCCCTCAAAATCTTGGAAATCTGGAAGCTGGCCTTGCCGAAAAATACAGCGGAGTTCTCTCCTGCGATTGTCTAAGCGTCTCGTTAGGGAGCCTATCGCAGCTCGGCATTGCATTGCAAAATTACCCCTTCCTCGTTCTGAAATTATTGCTGCGAAGCTGAAACCTCTCTAGAATAATAATGAGGGGTAAAATAGTTCTATGAATCGTAAGAATTCTAGAATGTGAAGCGAATTGTGAAATGTAAGGCGTAATATACATAGTTGGGAGCCCCTTGAAAATTCGAGAATGTGTAGCGAATTATGAATTGTGAGGGGTTAAATAGTGTACATAAAGTGGCAATCGGTATTTTATTTAACAAATTCAGTGTGTATAAAATATGTAGACGATCGTTGTTATATCGAGTTCAAGTTGGTTCAGATGAACTTATTTGAAGTGCATCATATACATATGTATATGTGATTAAAAGATAATCAACAGGCTAAGCGTTGGACTCAGAAAAAACTCAAATTTTTTGCATGAAGAGAAAAGCTTCAATGAAAATCGCGTAAAATGTGAAATTTTTTATTTAGTTCGTTTATCGAGCAATTTCTTCCCTCTATATGTTCAGTTGATGGAAAATTTCACGAACCCTGAAGCACTGAATTAATACCTGATTCCCAACTTTCAAGAGAAAGAGTTTTAAAATAATAGACTAATTTTACATGTTTTGAGTGTTTAGTGACATGACAGTGAACTAAAATCATATCGGCAAGAACATCAGGGTTTTAGAAAAAAAAATTCTGATTGAAGATAATAGAAATATTCCAATAATATTTTATGTCTATGCTTATGACCTGATGATTGAAGCTTCTGATGATTGAAATTTTGCACAAATTTCGAACAGAGTTTTTTCAGGAAATGTAGCGAAAACTTTAGAGGAAGCAAAAAATGGAATCCCGGTTAATTATTTTTATCATGGTGGTTTTTAGCCTCGCTACGTGAAAATTTGAGCTTATAAGTCAAGAAAAGTTAAAACTGTGGGCATCCAAAATTTGGGAAATCTAGCCTTAGGCATCCGTTCGTTTTACGCTTTGTGGGCCGAATCCTCAGATTGTGATGCGCAATCTGCACAAAATGATTAATTAACTGGATTAATCGACGGCTGTTTAGTAGAGGTTTTGGAAATAATTTAAAATATTGACGTAATTCAACTCTTATTTATAATAATTTTGACATCTCCAAGCACCGAATTCACTCCGGAATGAGCACACATTCATTTCACTTCATTTAAAAGTGTGATTGATTTTTGTTTCTTGGATAGGTCGATTTATCCGGGAGTCATTTTGTTCTACTAGATATATTTATTTTGCATGAACCATAAATGAATGAAAAACTACAGGCCATGCATTTCTATCGATGCATTGAAACCTTCACCTGGTATAAAAGTGGATATAAATAAGATTAAACTCAAAACATCGATTTCCAACGCTTTAAAATGATCGTTTAAGATTTTTAAATATAGTATTCAAATTGTGTGACTGAAAAGTAAA
Organism: Platorchestia sp. MABIK; assembly: GCA_014220935.1. Classification (NCBI taxonomy): domain Eukaryota; kingdom Metazoa; phylum Arthropoda; class Malacostraca; order Amphipoda; family Talitridae; genus Platorchestia; species Platorchestia sp. MABIK. The sequence goes on along the minus strand of JACJUY010002883.1, from coordinate 51,209 downwards.
CCATTAACCTTGTCTTAAACGTGGTAAACATTTCGCTGTAATCTAATTCTGCGAATAACATCTCGGAAATGTTTTAAAAAACGTCACCTCCAATCCTCCTAGCAATTTTCTGAGCAAGACACACGCTTCTATGCGACCGTATTTCTGATTCATTTGTCTTGCAAGAACGGCGTGCTTAATTTCATTTCAACATTGGCTGCGCAGAGCAGCTTGTAGCGAGCTGCTGCATATGTATAGGAAATAGTAGTCGTGTGCTAATAGATTTAAACTAAATTTATAATACTGTAGCCGGAAAAATTTACGTCATTGGTTTATTGATATTTCTTTTTCCCTCGTAGAAGAACAAATTTTGCTTTCTACAAGAACTTGCACAATGTTTTACGGCAAGGTAACAGAACCAGTTTTTCATGCTATCAATGACGGCAACGAAAGAAGTTTAATTTGCAATGTGTTCTAGAGTTGACGCTGAGATTTTCACCGGTTATGGAAGGCGAATTTTTGCAAGAAGTGATCAATATTTAAAGCATTAGTTCTGATTTAGAATTATAGCTTTTACGTAAAAAATGAGATCAAGTGCAACGCAGCTAACCGAAGGATAATTTAGGAGCTGTATAAACTAATGGTTATCTACTCAGAAACTTTTAAGAAGTGAAACTTTACTTTGTATCTTTACTTGTACGAGCGCTTTCAGTCGACACATGAGGTGTGAAATGTCAGGGCAACATACGTATAATCCTTAACACCTTTACTCGGACAAGCACGTCCAGTTGACATTCACCAGCCTTGAAACTTCGGTAAAACGTAATTAACGGTCCAATATTCTGGCTCAGTTTTATAAAAGACTCCGCACGCGGGCTCACATTTCTTCATATTCGAGTAAGTGCCTTTTGGCCAGGCTGGATGAATGAATCCGGGGCAGCATCAGAGAGCTCGCTGTGAGGGGCCTGGCCAAAAGAACTGTCAGAAGAGCTGATGAAGATGCATGATGGTCGTGCCATTGCGGCTGTTACTGAATGTACTCACTGTAATTTATCTCTCTCGTGAAGATACGCTGCAATTAACACTAACTTTGCGCACGCGTAGAACAATGAATGCAAATTACGGTCGTTTGGACATAGATCTCACATGGATCGTTTTTGTATTATACTCACAAGATATGGTTCTTTTAACTCTGTTACTGAATACACTTGCTGTAATTTATCTCTCCGCGAAGATACGCCGCAATTAACACTAACTTTGCGCATGCGTAGAAAAATGAATGCCAATGACGGTCGTTTGGACGTAGATGAACATGGATGAATAATTGTCCATGACTGCCATGGGTCGTTTTTGTGTTATACTTAAATGACACGATCTTGTACTAGCGTGAGTTCGGTGAATGAAGTGTTCTCTGAGTGTCCATTGGGGCCTTCGTTATCAGACAATGAGTGTGTCTGGCTGTCAAGTTCTCAGTAATTTGCTCCAGTCACTTTGGTAAGAAAATGAGCTCATAACAGCAATAAAAGTGACCATGTGAATTGTACTCTTTCATACTGAAAATGTTTGGTTTGAATAATTAGACCACTTTCTGGTATAATTATATTCCCATTGTCAAACACAAAAACTTCATTTTTTTCAGAAGAACCCAACGCAAACTTTTAAATCTTTACTTGAAAAGCAAAAATATGAGACGTTTTCATGTTTTCGTTCTTCTTTTAAGCAAATTGCTTCGAACAAAATATGCAAAGTTTTGTTCAATAATTTTCCCTAAAAATGAGTATACTTGAGTTTTCTGTTTATTTTCTAGAAGAGGTCTCTTATCACGCTGTCATGCTATGAAAAATTAGGACACAGGGTAAAAAAATACTTATAGTAAGGGAAAGACTTTCCAATATATTAATCTCTCTGGAGTTAAGCGTTCAAAAAACTCCCTAATTATCGAAAAACAAAGTGAGATTTCAGCGTTCGTCTTTTTCTATACACCTGCGGGATGTAATTTGTCATGTGTAATTTATCATTTTCAGTAACAGCATGAAATTGTTATGAGTCGAAGGCATGACCTTCAGTTTTTTTGAAAAAACGTTGTATAATTTGACAATAATCGTAGAACGATGAAAAATTGCCAAAAAATTTGCGAAATACTAATCTATTTTTCAAATCTCAACTCGGGAAGAAATATTTGTTGAAAGCACTTCACTGCAAGCGGCGGAGATTTGATAAGTTTGCCGACGAACTCCCAGCTGCTTTTAAATTACGGAGACGAATTCATAAGAAAACCTGAGCTAGAATTTTGATGAATTTATTTCCTTTAGCGAGGTAGTATTGTAAAGGTAACTATTGGAGTGAGGATTTCGTTCTGCGGCTCAGGAAATAATAAACTACTGGAGAAATCTTCGTGATCTTCAGAGCAGTGAAGATTTACATAGCGCAGTTTAGGTCTTTTAGGTCTCCTCTGTAGTGAAGATTTTTACTCACTGCCCGTTAGATCTTCATGGTCATGACTACAGTGAAGATTTACCAAGTACAATGAAGGTCTTCGTGATGTTCACACAACACTGAACATTATCTCAGAGTGAAGAGGGAATTTAAAAAGAGATTTTACTGAAATTTTTCATGTGATTTTAAAAGCAAGTACAAACAGGAGCTCAGAGTAAGTTGCTCGTAGAGCTTCATCGTTGCAGCGATTTCAAGAGAATCGTTCCAGAGGTCGAACGTTTGTAATTATCGTGCAGAACGGAAATTATTATGGTGCGACGATCGTGGAAACTAATGAAAATAATTACGAGCGTTGCGAGTGACCCAAAAGGTTGTAGAATTTTTAAGCAAGCATTTCTATGAATAAGAAGACCTGCAAAGCTCTAAGGTTTGAATTCATTTGAGCAATCGTGGCCATGCATATCATTTACCATGTTTTACGATTTTATTTGCGGTTGAATGCCATTTAAATTTCAGTGTATGTACGAAAGCGGGAAATCTATAAGAAAAACTTCTAAATCCTCATTCGAATTTAATGTTTAGAACTTCGTCGGAATGCGAAGCAATCAGTGCCTGACAAAAAAGTGATGAAATAAAGAAACTGGCACTAGCTTTTTTGAGGCGAAAAAGGCTGTTGGGTTTGAAGCCTGCGCCAAGTCAGTTGACACGTTGGCTACGTATTGGGACACATGTGTACCACTAGGTAAATTGCTCATTTATGAACCAATGTAAATGAATAACATTTCAACCATTCCGCGACTTTTTTTTAAGGAATTTTATCGTTCGGATTAAATATCATCGTGCACTTGCATTTTGTACATTTCTTTTAAAGGATGGAGACTTAATTGAAAGGAAAAGTCGATCTTCCAATTGTGTTTCTTACAACCTAACCAAATGAACCTTACGATCCACACAATCGTAGTCAACGTGCTAACACTTTGACAGCGGCTGGTAAAACTGAAGTTTAATATTTAACTCAAATTTAAAGTCAATTGTAGGAAGCAATGTTGAAAACAGCCAACATTAACTGGATCGTGCCGTAATTTAGTTTTGAGTTAGTATTTATGAAAATTGAATTTGTGACTACTGGTCGGTCAGCAGCATTATGAAAACTCCCTCAGTGACCACCGGTGGCTCATGTCGCCGTCAATGTGTTAAAAATACTTGACTGTAAATGAGATATGTTTGATTTTCCGGTGCGTGAGCGAAAATGAGAATTCAAGTCATTAGAATCTTCGCATCTGACCTGGTTCATCGAGGCCTAATAGTAATGATTACTAAATTGTGCTGAAAAAGATTTAAATTAACTAGCAACTTTGAACACGCCAATAAAAGCATTAATTTTATTGAACTTCTATCGTTCAATCTTTTCCTTGTCTCGGATTGATGAAACATGAATGCAGCTTTTGTCGATCAAATGACTCGCTTTTGGTTAAAGATGAAAGTGCAAGGGGGAGGAAAACTAATGCCTGGACTTTGAACTGTAGAAACTTACCTCCTTTTTTTGATAATTTTCACTGAAAGAGCAAAAATGACTCAAAGCGAGCGATTTCATCCTTGCGTTAAAAATTCCCCGTCGTTTATTCTGAGCTGAAAGCCCTCTTGTAATGTTTTGATCTCCCTTTTGAGCACCGAGGGTTCTAGGAGAGATGCCAGTCAAATTTCAAGGTGTTCTTTTATAAGAAATTACATTTTCCGAGCTCTCTCTTTGAAGGATTTTAGGATTTGTCCATTTTATAGAGTGAGGCTAGCCTCTGTTCTCACACGTATTTTATGATTGAAGCTCCTTTTGGTTAAATATTTTGGTATTAACACGCGACAAATTCTGCATGCTTCCTACTCATTATAAGTCTCCAAAAAAACACTCTATTATTTTCATATCCATAAATATTTTAAGGCTAATTGTGTTGCGAAAAATTTCCTCATTGTTGCACAGTATAAGAAATGGAGTGCAGCTTGTCTCCACTTTGTTTTAATCTTTTAAACATTGCGATATGGTTTTATTTTATACGAAGAAAAAAAGTCGATAATATGTTTTTAAACCAATCTTATTTAAGTAATCAGATAATTTTTAATATACTGTGAGCTTTTTTAAATAATTTCAAAGGTGTATTTTTATTTGTGATGCTTGTTTGAAATAGGAACACTGCAAGCAGTAACACATTGATAGTGGTGAAAGTATTGTTTCCGGGTTGTTAGCGAATTGGATTGCCGGAGGTCGTGAGGGGATTATAATTTGAATATTCGAAACAGAGGAAGCATGTTTGGAGTAACGTGGAATCAAATTTCACGGTACTTTCTTTCGGGCATTCAACTGCCTTGCAGTTCATGAAGCCTATTTTCATCGAAAAGTTGCTGCACACCGCTTTATACTTGCAACAAATACAGTGACTTTCTCTTTGCGAGTGCTAGGTGGCTGCAAAGTCTTTATTTTTTCAGGCATTTTTTATACATACGTGGTGGTTTTGGTTGATAAATGAAAGCTCATTAGATCTGTTGTCGAGCAAGCATGTTACTTTAATAACAGAATTTTTGAAGAAATTTAACTTTTCAAAACCAAGTTGATGGATTAAATTCATGTTCCCATAGCTTAAAAATCAGTAGAACCTTTCTGATATCACAGCACAACGCTGTTAGAAACTTAAATACACAAAGGTAGTGAACCTCAATATATTTCTGACTACATTGGTGAGGTCATTGATTCTTTCATTGTTTTCGATCTAAAATGAAATACTGCGCTCCCTAATCCTAGAATTAAGCTCCAGTGATTCCAACCTAAAATAAAAAAGGACGATTAAAAGGCCACAATCCCGCCGGTAAAGCTATGATTAACTGAAATCGTCTCAGTCTGCTCGGTTAGATGAAAGCAATGGGAAAGGAAGAGATGTCCGAAAGTTGTTCGTTTTTTGACTGAACAACACGTGTATCCTGAAATGATCTTTTTTCGTTTGCTCGGTTACGTTTTTTTAAGAAGACTCTTTGTAAAAATGCACGTGAATTTCAGCGCCAACAATTCAGCATCTGCGGTAAAATAGAGAGCTTAAATTGAGCTGATTTCTTTCCTGAATGCATTAGCTGCGGCCGGCCTGCATTGGCTTTGCTTGAAAGCCCAATAAACTCTTTGCCCTTTTAGGTTTATGAGTGCAATCTCGCGGCCTTTGTTAGTTTAAAAATTCATTGCCGAGTTTTGAAAGAGGGCTTGCCCCAACCGAGAAAGAAAGCATTACCTTTGACTTCTTGCTTTCGATTACAGTTATGGTTATGGGACTATTCCTGTTTTATGAGAGTGTAGGGGAAATGGCGAAACATTGGACTGCTTAAAAATTTCTTGAATAGAAAGGAATAATTTGAAACGTCTTGCTAAACTTGAAAAAAAGAATCAAAACAGTTTTCAATTCCACGAAAATTTGAAATACTTCTTGTGAAAATCATGAATAAGCAATGACAAATACCATGGAAAGAAACGCAAGCTTACATGGAAGAGTTAAATAATCCGATGAGAGGTGAATATGACCTTAAAATTGGGGAAGTAAAATAATTAAGGTCTGTAAATACATTATATTGATATACAGCAGACTTCTTAGCCTTGACCAGTCAAATGAACAAAAAACTAAAGTTAAACATGAAGAGCTGCAGAGCGCACGAAAGAATGTGTAGAATCAACGAAGATAAGTAAATTTGCAGACATGATAACATAAGTCTAACATCACATCAGACGAAAGAAATCAAGAAACGAAGTTTGTGTATTTAATCCGCTCTTTATTGCCATAAAAGGTGAACGAGCGCGAGGTCTTATGGCAGAGAGAAATGAGAGAGAGAGATTCCAAAACACAAGCGCAGCGTTTAAAGAGACAATACTGGAACGTGTCTAAGGATTTCCGGCGTAAAAGGGTTTCCATCAGCAACATGAATGGAGTTTGGCTGTAAGAGAACATGAATAACCTGACAAAGGTCCCGACAGCGCATTTATGTCGAGCTGCACTCCCTGTCATGCACTTTGCACGCATTGACAATTGATTAACGCAAATGAAAGACCGTCGACTGCAAAAATAACTTGAGGTATGAATTGAGACGTCCGGGGATAGGTCGTTACTGAGGGCACTGAATTGATTGTAGCCAAGATGTAGGGAACGTTTTCACACAACATTTGAAAATGATTGCCTATATGTGAATAATATGATCAGATGAGATGCACGGGATTATTCACGTCTGAACTGCCAGATGTATTAATAATAGCGTAGCTCATACTCTATAAGTGTTCATAATAAGATATAAAAATTAATCTCAGGACAGCGGAAGGGAATTTTTGCTCTGTTCATTTTTCGATAAAAGAATATCCGAAATTGCTCACAATGTTACAGAATTCTGCACTGCTTCCCACCAATAATAACAAAAGCGGTGTGCAGTTCGGAAACAATTGCGCTTGTAGAACAAATTAAAAACTTCCTGGGGATGGTTAAAATAATTTACGGACGTAAAAAAGATCCTTGGAAGTAGAATGCATTACTGTCATAGCTTCACAACACTACGGCTAATAGTTTCCTTCATTTTACAGTTTACCTGTCACTCTCTGGCATTTCTATCAGTTACCAGGTAAGTAAACAGGGGCTAGCTGACAGGCAGCACAAAAACAAAAGGATAGTTTAGAACAGACCCATACAGCAGCATATTTCCCAATGGTTGATAAAAAATAAAGATGCAAAATAGCATTAAAACTAAAGTTTGGGTATCAAATACCCAAAACAAAAAACATAAATGTATCAAATAGCATAAAACGGATAAAATGCCAAGAACAAAAGGTTAGTTAAGAGTAGACAAATAGGATAGAATGGTTCCCGGAAGGTCATGGACTCTTAATAGTCATCGATCGGTGTCTCGAGTGTGGTGGAATAGTGCATGGGATGGTTGAGGAGAGTCACGCAGCTCTGCAATAGTATGGGTTCCTCTTCAGTGAAAGTGCCAGTCAAATTAAGGCCTTTGTGGGCTGAAGCCGTGTTGGCTTGTTGGGCTGCCGTGTGCGCTTGTAAGGCTGCCGTGTGGGCTTGTGGGGCTGCCGTGTTGGCTTGTTGGGCTGCCTTGTGGGCTTGTTAGGCTGCCGTGTGGGCTTGTAAGGCTGCCGTGT